>SZYD01001920.1:0-125283 GCA_009363875.1 Mikania micrantha
CCCGAGCCGGCGGGATAGGATCGGTGTCCCGTCGGGCGGAAGGTTCCCGGGGCGCGATATCGTGAGTGATAATCGGATTGATCAGATTGTTATATTGCACATGATACATAAATGAGAAATGCTAAACATGATAGAATTACAAAGTTAAATTACATCAGTATTGTTTATAATTTAACAATGTAAATCTACTATTAACATCATAAGTTTTCTATCTTGTATGTACACAAGATATACAAAATGGTATGTGTATGATGTCTTCAAAAGTATGCAGGTCCAAAAGTACTAAGTCTTCTAACTGAAGTCCTAGCTCAGAAGTAATGACTTCCTAATTGACCTGTTCGTCACCTGAGAAGTCATGCAAAAAGATCAAGTCAACACATGGTTGGTGAGTTCATATAGTTTTGTGATTTGTAAATGAATTGAAAATCCTCTTTGGTAAAGACCCTAACCTCATTAACACCACATGTAATATCCACATCGGTATGCTTATATATAGGGCATATGTAAGGGACAAGCCCTAGCCAACATCCCACCACATACTAATATGCATATGACACTGCTGTTAATGACAATTAAGCATTTTTACCCTTGACACCGTTCCATAAGTTCTTCTGTTATTGTCCCTGTGTTTACAATCATTTGAAATCCATGTTGATTTCACAAGTTCATCACACAAGATGATCAACCACAGTAATTGTATGAACAGATATAAATGTTTAAGTAAATAAATAAATAAGCATTTAATAAAATCTAAGTCCTAATGATTGGGGCCTTTGGTCAACTCGAGTAGACTAGTCTGTCAATCAAGGTACTTAGTAGTAAAGGAGATCTGTAAACTCATCAAACATGTGACCTATAATCAATCAGTCTAGCTAGGACATCTTTTGATATAGAGGCTTTCATAGTTCTTTAGACCGTCCATAGTTCTTTAGTTCTTTAGTTCTTTGGCACATGTTATCTTTGAGCATTTCCCAGATGTTCCTCAAAATAGTTCTTTGTACTTAGTTCTTCCAAATAGACCGTTAGTTCTTTGACATCACACCCTTGAAATAGTTCTTTGAACATAGATCGTTAGTTCTTTGAGAATAGACCGTTAGCTCTTTGAAATAGACCTTTGAAAATAGTTCGTTGTCGAGATCTTTAGTTCTTTGAAAATAGTTCTTTGAAATAGTTCTTTAGTACGTAACAGTTTCCTAAACATGAGTCTAGGATAACATTTATGCATGTAAAACATATAAAGCATTCATATAAACAATTTACATAAAACAGTTTACGCATGCTTCTCAGCCCCGCGTTTTAAAACAAAATGTTAGAAAAGGGGCAATGAACTCACCTTGTTGCTGTTGAGTTGACTTAGCTTAAACAAAAGACTGCACGCGCTCTGTATGGTAATTTGGTTTATTTTCACGTTCCTGTATTGATTTCACGTTGTTAAGACTCGCAAGTATAAGTTTTGGTAGGGAATTGTGTGTGGATATATGTGTTAGCCCTAAAGTTGGCTAACACGCGTAAGACTTGGTCATGATCCCTGTTCGGTCCCATATGTGTGATTCAAGTTAATGACCTTATATGTTATCATATTGTCATTAGTTATATGCCATTTGCTTTGATGAAAGACTTAGTGCTTAGTTTCCAACTCGTCTTTGTTGATTTTATACGTTTTGAACATTTATCGCATAATTATTGATTAATTAAGCAAACATTCTTTTGACATATCTTATTTTGATCTTATAAATGTAGTGAACTCATGTGGGCTAAATCATGGCATATGGACCGAACGTTGTGACCAAGTTACTTGTTGGGCCTTTATGTAGCAAGTGGGGCCTTGGAATAGTTCTTGAACATTTGAGAATGGTGAGGCTTATTTGAAAGTGTGGGACAATGATTTGGACTAATGGAATACAAAGGCCTTGCCAAAAGTTACAAGGGCTAGAGTTCAAGTAGCCTTGTGGGCCTTGTTTTGGGCCTCTAAGGAATTTATCGGGCCCAAGGTGGGCCTTGGCAATATTTGTTGGGCCTAGTGTCATATAAGGCTGTAGGAATTGAGTTTGGGCCAAGAATGGGCTATTGGACAAAGGATTAGCATAGTGGCCTCAAATTGAGGACATGGGCCTCAAAATAGGCCTCAACTAGTTTTCTGTGGGCCTCGGGCTGATTTTGTTGGGCCCTTTGAGATTTGTCTCAGGCCTTCACTAATATAACTCATAAGCCAAGTTGGGCCTGGCTAAATGGAGCTGAAACAATGATGGGCCTAAAGATTGGACTATTGGCCTTAAATGGTGGCCTTGGGACAAAATGTGTGGGCCAAAGGTTGATTTTACTGGGCCCCTTGAATCCTATCAAGGCCTGCAGTAAAATAGAGTATGGGCCAACCTGGGCCTGGTTTATTTGGGCTAAATTCGATCATGGGCCTATTTTGTCCTTAGTTACTTACTAAACATGGGCCAAACAAGGTTTTTGAGGTTATTTACTGGGCCTACTATAGGTTCTGGGCTGGAATAGTAAATTTGGGCCAAGATATCATTGGGCCTGGATGGCAGGAGGTTGGGCCCATCCTGGGCCAACCAGAATGCAACTGGGCCTGATGTTGGGCTTGATGGAAACCACTTGGGCCCCTTAGGGTTTGTGGTTTAGTCTTTTGAGTCTTAAATGGATACATCAGTGAATTTGGGCTTGCTAATGATTGTTGGGCTGAAGTTGTCGTTGCTGGGCCTGATCCATTCTTGTTGGGCCATGTAGCCTCTCAAATTAGGGTTTTGGGCCAAGGATAGTAGGGTTAGCCCCATACGAAACTGTCAAGGGAAAGTTTGCTGAGATTTACTCCTTGTATCAAATGAGACTCATGGGAGTAGACCAAACAGGGTGGCCGAGTAGGGTTTCCTGGTCGAAGGTTGATGATGTTGGCCGAATGACATGAAGTGGCGAATGGAAGACCTTGGCTGGCGAATGGCTAAGGCTCGAATGGAGTTGGAATGGCGAATGAGGGACCAGCAAATGAAGAAGGGTCGAATGAGGCTGCTGGGCGAAGGAAGCTGGCGAATGAAGTGAGGGTCGAATGAAGCTGCTACTAGTCGAATGAGGCTCTTTCGGCTTGAGCCATTCGCGGCCCTGGGCCACCATTCGGCCGGGGTTAGCTTAGCCATTCTTCATCTCCCTTTCAAGGGTTCCAAGGTGGTGGTGGTTTAGGGTGGTTATCGTGGTCCTTTGGCTCAAGAATGAGGGTGGAAAAACCGGTTAACAAGGTGGGCGGCCAAAGGGTTAGAAAACCCTAATTTTTCGTGACTTTCTCATGCTCATACCTCAAGTTCTAGTGGTTAACAGCTCCGATCTGTTGTACTTTCTTGTAGAGCTCGTCGAGGGCTTCGCGTGGGCGCAAGAATCACGGATTTTCGTTAAGAAATGAGAAAGTTATGAAGAAAAGAAGATTGGTGGAGGCTAGGGTTTTCAAAACCGGGTTGGGGTGTTTTTGTGGGGAAGATGAAGTGAGAAATGAGGGATTTCAACTCATTTAAGGGTATTTATACCCCGAGGGTGTTCGGGTTCGTTTTCGTTGCTCGGTTCGCGTTTTCGTTATGTTTCCGGAAAATTACGCGTAATTTAAATGGTTTAAAATAAAAAAAAGTTTAAATTAATTATTTTGATGAGTTTCAAAATTGTAAAATGTTATTTATTTTATTTTATTAAATTACTTTCGTTCGTGTCGTGTTTTCGTTTTCGTTTCGTCAGATCGCGTCACCTTCGCGCGTAATTCGTTCGAATCGTCACCCGAACGAACACGACGATGGTTTTGCTTTCTGACTTTTGATTTCTACTTTTCAGTCATTATTTCAGAACTCTAAACTCACAGATATGTTTGTGTGAATCGTCACTCACGCAAACACACTGTCAGTTCGTTATTCTGAAATAACACTGTAATTGTGTTTAGATTGTGTTTCCTCACTGTCGGACTCAACTAAACATCCTGTTTTCACATTGTTTTTGTACTGACTTGTCGGTCATCTGATTCCTGTCAGTTGTGGACATCAGATCGCAATCGATTTGTTTCTGAGTATTGTTTGAGCATCGTTGTTTCTCGTGACTTGTTGTGTTAACGGTAATTAAGTTTTCACTTAAAAAATGTAACAAATGTTCCAAATGTACGTTGTACTTAATGTATTTAAGTTTATACGAAAATACGTACAACGATTTCTTATATTTAAGATCTTGTTAATTCAAGTACTGTTTAAAATCGTATAAGTACACGTAGTTACTGTAGAAAGTACACGTACCGTACGGACTTGCCGGACGTTCTGGTACCTGCTGTTACAGTCTCCCCTTGTTAAAGAAATTTCGTCCCGAAATTTAAGAGTTGTTATCGGGTACAGTATCTTCTTCAAATAGTTGGGGATACTCTAACTTCATGTGATCTTCACGTTCCCAAGTAAACTCGGGTCCGCGTCTTGAGTTCCAACGAACCTTTACAATGGGGATACGGCTTCGCCTCAGTTGTTTAACCTTGCGATCCATAATCTCTAAAGGTTCTTCGATAAAGTGCAACTGTTCATCAACTTGAATCTCTTCAAGTGGAATGACGAGAGATTCGTCAGCAAGGCATTTCTTTAAGTTTGAGACGTGAAACACGTCATGCACACCACTGAGTTCATCTGGTAAACTCAATCTGTAAGCCACAGGACCAATACGTTCGATGATCTCGAACGGTCCCACATATCGTGGTGTTAGTTTGCCTTTCTTAGCGAATCGAACTACACCTTTCCAAGGGGAAACCTTTAACATGACTCGATCACCCACTTGGAATTCCAACGGCTTGCGCCGTTTATCAGCATAGCTCTTTTGTCTGCTTCGTGTTGCTTGTAGTCTCTGTTGTATCTGAGCTATCTTGTCTGTGGTTTCTTGGATAAGTTCTGGCCCAGTGATACGATTATCTCCTACTTCTGACCAACAGATCGGTGACCGACATTTTCGACCATAAAGAGCCTCGAATGGGGCACAACCGATGCTGCTGTGATAACTGTTGTTGTAGGAGAACTCGATTAGTGGCAAATGAGAATCCCAATTACCACCGAAATCTAGAACACAAGTTCTCAACATGTCCTCTAGGGTTTGAATTGTACGTTCGCTTTGACCGTCCGTTTGTGGATGGTAAGCTGTACTCAAATTTAACTGTGTCCCTAGAGATTTCTGCAGTGATTGCCAGAACCTTGAAGTAAATCTGCTGTCTCTATCAGAAATAATTGACAATGGCACACCATGGCGTACCACTATCTCGTTGATGTACAATCTTGCCAGTTTATCCATCGTGAAGGTTTCACGCATCGGCAAGAAATGAGCAGATTTTGTTAAACGGTCGATGATTACCCAGATTGTATCGTGACCACTGGAAGTGCGGGGTAGCTTGGTAATGAAGTCCATAGCTATTTGTTCCCACTTCCAGAGTGGAATTTCTGGTTGTTCCAGTAAACCTGAGGGTTTCTGGTGTTCTGCCTTTACTTTAGCACACGTAAGGCATCGACCAACATACTCAGCTATGTCCTTCTTCATACCCGGCCACCAATAAAATGCACGCAAGTCTTGATACATTTTATCAGCACCAGGATGTACGGAGTACTTGGTCTTGTGTGCTTCGTCGAAAATAAGCTTTCTTAACTCATCTACTGCAGGAATCCAGATACGATCCTTGAAGTAAACAAGTCCATCAGGTTTTGTTTCCAAATGTTTCTCCGCACCGCAGTCAAGTTCCTTCTTCAAGTTTTCTTGTTCAATCACCTCCTGTTGTGCCTGCATGATCTTGTCGTGTAAGCTTGTCTGCACAGTCATTCCCATTGCTCTAACGCGCAAGGGTTTGACCCGTTCCTTCCGGATCAAGGCATCAGCAACAACGTTTGCCTTTCCCGGATGGTACTTGATCACACAATCGTAATCATTCAGAAGTTCAACCCAACGGCGTTGTCGCATATTGAGCTCCTTCTGATCGAAAATATGCTGCAGACTCTTGTGATCAGTAAATATGGTACACTTGGTGCCATATAAGTAATGTCTCCAAATCTTCAGTGCGAAGATTACGGCTCCCAGTTCAAGATCATGAGTAGTGTAATTCTTCTCATGAACTTTTAACTGTCTTGATGCATAAGCGATAACTTTGTCCCGTTGCATCAGTACGCAACCAAGTCCCTGATGGGATGCATCACAATAAACGACAAAGTCATCACATCCTTCCGGGAGTGATAGAATTGGAGCATTACATAACTTTTGCTTCAATGTCTGAAAAGCATCTTCTTGTTTCTGTTCCCAGACAAACGGTTCACTCTTCTGAGTTAACTTAGTGAGAGGCAAAGCTATCTTAGAAAAGTTCGAGATGAACCTCCTATAATAACCTGCCAATCCCAGAAAAGACCGTATCTCCGTCGGTGTTTTCGGAGTGTCCCAGTTCTTTATTGCTTCAATCTTGGCAGGATCTACGTGTATTCCCTCACTGTTGACTACATGCCCCAGAAATTGTACTTCTCTTAGCCAAAATTCACACTTAGAGAACTTGGCATAGAGCTTCTGTTCTGTCAACAGTTCCAAGATCTTTCTTAGATGTTGCTCGTGTTCGGCTTTGCTCTTGGAATAAATCAGTATGTCATCGATAAAGACGATAACAAACTGGTCTAAATACGGCTTGCACACTCGGTTCATGAGATCCATGAAAACCGCTGGTGCGTTTGTTAATCCGAAAGGCATCACCATGAATTCGTAATGCCCGTATCTGGTTCGGAATGCCGTCTTCGGTATGTCTTCATCTTGAACTCTAAGCTGGTGATAACCAGACCGCAAGTCAATCTTAGAGAAGTACTGAGCTCCTTGCAGTTGGTCAAACAAATCATCAATCCTCGGCAATGGGTACCGATTCTTGATGGTTAGTTTGTTCAGCTCTCTGTAATCTATGCACATTCTGAACGATCCGTCTTTCTTCTTCACGAACAAGACCGGGGCTCCCCAAGGCGAGTAGCTCGGTCTAATGAATCCTTTGTCCAATAACTCCTGCAACTGGTTTGATAATTCCTGCATCTCCGAAGGTGCTAGCCGATAAGGAGATTTAGCAACAGGAGTTGCTCCAGGAACTAAGTCGATTCTAAACTCTACCGGTCGCATCGGAGGCAAACCTGGTAGGTCTTCAGGAAATACTTCTGGATATTCTCTTACTACCGGTACGTCTTGTATCTTCTTCTTGTCTTTCTCCTTTTCCACTACGTGAGCCAGAAAGGCTACACACTGCTTCTGTAAACACTTACGCGCCTTTATGCAAGAAATGATTTTGACACTTCGTTTTGCTTGATCCCCTCTGACTTCCAATACACGATCATCGGGCAATGGAATTCGAAGCAGCTTCTCAGAACAGACAACTTCCACTCGGTTAGAGGAAAGCCAATCCATTCCAACAATGATGTCGAAACTACCCAACTCCATCGGTATCAAATCGATAGAAAATGTATGACCATTAAGTGTCAATGGGCAATTTCTGTGAACTGTACTAACTGTGATCTGTTTTCCGTTAGCTACTTCTATAATGTAAGGGGAATCTAACTGTTCTTCTATGGAATCTAGTTGGCATGCAAATTCGGCAGAGATAAAACTCTGATCCGCACCAGTGTCAAATAGAACAGATGCATAAAAGTCATGTAAGAGAAACGTACCAGTGACCACATTTGGGTCCTGGCGGGCTGCTGGTGCTCCAATCGCGAAAGCTCTTCCACGAGGAGCTTGAACTGCCTGTTGAGCCTTCTTAGGGCAGTTCTTTGCATAGTGGCCTTGTTCGCCACAGTTGAAGCATCCACCATTGTTCTGGTTAGCAGGTGGAGGGAGAGCCAAAGCAGCATTGTTGGCTGCTTGTTTTGGTGTCATCCGACAGGTTTGGACCCAATGGCCCTTTCTTCCACATCCCGTGCAGTGTTTGCAGGGAGTGTCGGCAGCATGGTGATACTGACATTTGGCACACAAAGGATATGCACCGTTGTAGGGTCTCTTGTTGGGGTTTGTTGGTGCAGCTGTTACTTGTTGAAGAGGGGTGGCCATCGTGTAGTTCTTGATGACCTTTTGTTTCTTCTTGGGTTGATGGTGAGGTCTCTTTGATGACTCTTCCTTGTTCTTGCCAGCATCAGCCTCTTTCTTTAACACTCCAGAGGCAACCATCAGATCAGTGAGTTTCCCAGACAGTCTCACTGCTGACTCGACAGTGGTAGGGTTGGCTGAAACAACCATACCCTGAATACAGGCGGGAAGTCCACCTACATACCTGTCGATCCTCTTTTCTAGAGTCGGTACCATGTCTGGCACCAAAGCAACCAACTCGTGATAACGAGTAGTGTACCCCATGTGATCAGCCCCTTTCATCACATGGTTGGATAACTCCATTTCCAACTTCTGCAGTTCATTCTTGGGGCAGAATTCTGTTCTCAGTAATGCCTTGAAGTCCTCCCATGGCATTGCCATAGCTTCTTCTCTACCTCTAGCGTTGATCTGACCATTCCACCAGGTTAGAGCCCGCTTGTTGAATGTTCCAGCAGAGTAGCGGACTTTATGATGCTCTGGACAGCTACAGAGGTCCAGAGTAGCCTCAATCTTTTCAATCCATTGGATTAATCCAACGGCGCCTTCAGACCCACTAAAGCTGGGTGGTTTACATCCTACAAAAGACTTGTAGGAGTAATGAGAAGTACCACCGGTGTTCCCACTGGCTTCTCCCGATGAATTGCCAGTGTTGTTGATCTCATTGCGAAGACGGAGGAACATCTCCGGTATTGCCTCCTTCATCTGATTGGTCATCTGGCTACTCAGTAACGTCACCAGAGCGATAGTTGCAGGATCCAAGGCTGGTGTTGTGCCTGACCCAGATGCTTGGGTTATCAATGGAGGAGGAGGTGGAGGCGGTGGAGGAGGTGGCGGTGGTGAATCTTCTGGTGATGGTGTCGAGGAATGTGGAGCCAAACCTAGAGGCGGCAACGATGGAGTCTGTCTGCGCGGCGGCATTCTGATCATAACCAAAGTAATATTGGTTAGTGCAATGATCGAATGCAGAAGACAAAATGCAATAAGTCTTAATCTTAAGTTCTCTACATGCAGGGTCCCTAGGTTATAGTCTAGGCCAAACCGTTTATATAAATGACCTATATTTCTCTATAACCATGGCTCTGATACCAATCTGTCACACCCCGAGCCGGCGGGATAGGATCGGTTGTCCCGTCGGGCGGAAGGTTCCCGGGGCGCGATATCGTGAGTGATAATCGGATTGATCAGATTGTTATATTGCACATGATACATAAATGAGAAATGCTAAACATGATAGAATTACAAAGTTAAATTACATCAGTATTGTTTATAATTTAACAATGTAAATCTACTATTAACATCATAAGTTTTCTATCTTGTATGTACACAAGATATACAAAATGGTATGTGTATGATGTCTTCAAAAGTATGCAGGTCCAAAAGTACTAAGTCTTCTAACTGAAGTCCTAGCTCAGAAGTAATGACTTCCTAATTGACCTGTTCGTCACCTGAGAAGTCATGCAAAAAGATCAAGTCAACACATGGTTGGTGAGTTCATATAGTTTTGTGATTTGTAAATGAATTGAAAATCCTCTTTGGTAAAGACCCTAACCTCATTAACACCACATGTAATATCCACATCGGTATGCTTATATATAGGGCATATGTAAGGGACAAGCCCTAGCCAACATCCCACCACATACTAATATGCATATGACACTGCTGTTAATGACAATTAAGCATTTTTACCCTTGACACCGTTCCATAAGTTCTTCTGTTATTGTCCCTGTGTTTACAATCATTTGAAATCCATGTTGATTTCACAAGTTCATCACACAAGATGATCAACCACAGTAATTGTATGAACAGATATAAATGTTTAAGTAAATAAATAAATAAGCATTTAATAAAATCTAAGTCCTAATGATTGGGGCCTTTGGTCAACTCGAGTAGACTAGTCTGTCAATCAAGGTACTTAGTAGTAAAGGAGATCTGTAAACCTCATCAAACATGTGACCTATAATCAATCAGTCTAGCTAGGACATCTTTTGATATATAGGCTTTCATAGTTCTTTAGACCGTCCATAGTTCTTTAGTTCTTTAGTTCTTTGGCACATGTTATCTTTGAGCATTTCCCAGATGTTCCTCAAAATAGTTCTTTGTACTTAGTTCTTCCAAATAGACCGTTAGTTCTTTGACATCACACCCTTGAAATAGTTCTTTGAACATAGATCGTTAGTTCTTTGAGAATAGACCGTTAGCTCTTTGAAATAGACCTTTGAAAATAGTTCGTTGTCGAGATCTTTAGTTCTTTGAAAATAGTTCTTTGAAATAGTTCTTTAGTACGTAACAGTTTCCTAAACATGAGTCTAGGATAACATTTATGCATGTAAAACATATAAAAGCATTCATATAAACAATTTACATAAAACAGTTTACGCATGCTTCTCAGCCCCGCGTTTTAAAACAAAATGTTAGAAAAGGGGCAATGAACTCACCTTGTTGCTGTTGAGTTGACTTAGCTTAAACAAAAGACTGCACGCGCTCTGTATGGTAATTTGGTTTATTTTCACGTTCCTGTATTGATTTCACGTTGTTAAGACTCGCAAGTATAAGTTTTGGTAGGGAATTGTGTGTGGATATATGTGTTAGCCCTAAAGTTGGCTAACACGCGTAAGACTTGGTCATGATCCCTGTTCGGTCCCATATGTGTGATTCAAGTTAATGACCTTATATGTTATCATATTGTCATTAGTTATATGCCATTTGCTTTGATGAAAGACTTAGTGCTTAGTTTCCAACTCGTCTTTGTTGATTTTATACGTTTTGAACATTTATCGCATAATTATTGATTAATTAAGCAAACATTCTTTTGACATATCTTATTTTGATCTTATAAAATGTAGTGAACTCATGTGGGCTAAATCATGGCATATGGACCGAACGTTGTGACCAAGTTACTTGTTGGGCCTTTATGTAGCAAGTGGGGCCTTGGAATAGTTCTTGAACATTTGAGAATGGTGAGGCTTATTTGAAAGTGTGGGACAATGATTTGGACTAATGGAATACAAAGGCCTTGCCAAAAGTTACAAGGGCTAGAGTTCAAGTAGCCTTGTGGGCCTTGTTTTGGGCCTCTAAGGAATTTATCGGGCCCAAGGTGGGCCTTGGCAATATTTGTTGGGCCTAGTGTCATATAAGGCTGTAGGAATTGAGTTTGGGCCAAGAATGGGCTATTGGACAAAGGATTAGCATAGTGGCCTCAAATTGAGGACATGGGCCTCAAAATAGGCCTCAACTAGTTTTCTGTGGGCCTCGGGCTGATTTTGTTGGGCCCTTTGAGATTTGTCTCAGGCCTTCACTAATATAACTCATAAGCCAAGTTGGGCCTGGCTAAATGGAGCTGAAACAATGATGGGCCTAAAGATTGGACTATTGGCCTTAAATGGTGGCCTTGGGCCAAAATCTGTGGGCCAAAGGTTGATTTTACTGGGCCCCTTGAATCCTATCAAGGCCTGCAGTAAAATAGAGTATGGGCCAACCTGGGCCTGGTTTATTTGGGCTAAATTCGATCATGGGCCTATTTTGTCCTTAGTTACTTACTAAACATGGGCCAAACAAGGTTTTTGAGGTTATTTACTGGGCCTACTATAGGTTCTGGGCTGGAATAGTAAAGTTGGGCCAAGATATCATTGGGCCTGGATGGCAGGAGGTTGGGCCCATCCTGGGCCAACCAGAATGCAACTGGGCCTGATGTTGGGCTTGATGGAAACCACTTGGGCCCCTTAGGGTTTGTGGTTTAGTCTTTTGAGTCTTAAATGGATACATCAGTGAATTTGGGCTTGCTAATGATTGTTGGGCTGAAGTTGTCGTTGCTGGGCCTGATCCATTCTTGTTGGGCCCATGTAGCCTCTCAAATTAGGGTTTTGGGCCAAGGATAGTAGGGTTAGCCCCATACGAAACTGTCAAGGGAAAGTTTGCTGAGATTTACTCCTTGTATCAAATGAGACTCATGGGAGTAGACCAAACAGGGTGGCCGAGTAGGGTTTCCTGGTCGAAGGTTGATGATGTTGGCCGAATGACATGAAGTGGCGAATGGAAGACCTTGGCTGGCGAATGGCTAAGGCTCGAATGGAGTTGGAATGGCGAATGAGGGACCAACAAATGAAGAAGGGTCGAATGAGGCTGCTGGGCGAAGGAAGCTGGCGAATGAAGTGAGGGTCGAATGAAGCTGCTACTAGTCGAATGAGGCTCTTTCGGCTTGAGCCATTCGCGGCCCTGGGCCACCATTCGGCCGGGGTTAGCTTAGCCATTCTTCATCTCCCTTTCAAGGGTTCCAAGGTGGTGGTGGTTTAGGGTGGTTATCGTGGTCCTTTGGCTCAAGAATGAGGGTGGAAAAACCGGTTAACAAGGTGGGCGGCCAAAGGGTTAGAAAACCCTAATTTTTCGTGACTTTCTCATGCTCATACCTCAAGTTCTAGTGGTTAACAGCTCCGATCTGTTGTACTTTCTTGTAGAGCTCGTCGAGGGCTTCGCGTGGGCGCAAGAATCACGGATTTTCGTTAAGAAATGAGAAAGTTATGAAGAAAAGAAGATTGGTGGAGGCTAGGGTTTTCAAAACCGGGTTGGGGTGTTTTTGTGGGGAAGATGAAGTGAGAAATGAGGGATTTCAACTCATTTAAGGGTATTTATACCCCGAGGGTGTTCGGGTTCGTTTTCGTTGCTCGGTTCGCGTTTTCGTTATGTTTCCGGAAAATTACGCGTAATTTAAATGGTTTAAAATAAAAAAAAGTTTAAATTAATTATTTTGATGAGTTTCAAAATTGTAAAATGTTATTTATTTTATTTTATTAAATTACTTTCGTTCGTGTCGTGTTTTCGTTTTCGTTTCGTCAGATCGCGTCACCTTCGCGCGTAATTCGTTCGAATCGTCACCCGAACGAACACGACGATGGTTTTGCTTTCTGACTTTTGATTTCTACTTTTCAGTCATTATTTCAGAACTCTAAACTCACAGATATGTTTGTGTGAATCGTCACTCACGCAAACACACTGTCAGTTCGTTATTCTGAAATAACACTGTAATTGTGTTTAGATTGTGTTTCCTCACTGTCGGACTCAACTAAACATCCTGTTTTCACATTGTTTTTGTACTGACTTGTCGGTCATCTGATTCCTGTCAGTTGTGGACATCAGATCGCAATCGATTTGTTTCTGAGTATTGTTTGAGCATCGTTGTTTCTCGTGACTTGTTGTGTTAACGGTAATTAAGTTTTCACTTAAAAAAATGTAACAAATGTTCCAAATGTACGTTGTACTTAATGTATTTAAGTTTATACGAAAATACGTACAACGATTTCTTATATTTAAGATCTTGTTAATTCAAGTACTGTTTAAAATCGTATAAGTACACGTAGTTACTGTAGAAAGTACACGTACCGTACGGACTTGCCGGACGTTCTGGTACCTGCTGTTACACAAACAGTAACTATGTGTAATTCTATGTGTATATACATTTCTTGTATTATCAGAATTCTAAATACAAGAAATCGTTGTACGTATTTTTGTGTAAACTTAGATACAGTAAGTACAACGTACAATTGAAACTTTAGTTGTGTGTATTTAAGTGAAAATTTAATTACAGTTAACACAAGAGATCATGAGAGTCAACAGTGTTCAAGTGAATGACAGAAACAAATCGGTTGCGATCTGATATCCATAGATGACAGAAATCAGATGGCCGACAATTCAATGTGAAAACTATGTGAAAATAGGATGTTTAGTTGAGTCCGACAGTGAGGAAACAAAATTCAAACATAATTGCAGTGTCGTTTCAGAATAACGAACTGACGGTGTGTTTGCGTGGGTGACGATTCACACAAACATATCTGTGATTTTAACGTTCTGAAATGATGACTGGAAAGTAGAAAACAAAATTCGGAAAGCAAAACCATCATCGTGTTCGTTCGAATGACGATTCGAACGAATACGCGCGATGGTGACGCGATTCGACGAAACAAAAACGAAACACGACGCGATATATTATAGTTTAATAAAATAACTTATTTAACATTTTTACAATTTTGAAACTCATCAATTTATGTAAAATAATCTCCTTTTATTTATTACATTTAATTTTCGCGTAAAATCCGGATACGTGACGAAAACGCGAACCGAGCAACCGAAACCAACCCGAATACCCGCGGGGTATTTAAAGTTTAAATTGAAACATTTAATTCATTTTTCATCACCTACACCTCTCATTCTCTCTCAAATTCGGAACCCACACCCACCACCATTGAAGATCTTCAAAGCTCCATAACTTTTTCGTTTCTCAACCAATTTGAGTGATTCTTGAACCCACGCGAAGCCCTTGTGTAAGCCCCAAACCCACCAAATAATGCCACGTGTGTTTAAACGACAAATGAAAATAGGTCCCAGATTTTTCAAACCGACACATGTAATTAACACCTTAAACACCCCACTTGAATGGACTTTACAAAATAATTGATGTTAATTAAACATTCAATAGCAAAAACTACATTAGAGTTATTCACCAAAAACCTTTGTTTTAAACCAACAAAGAAAAACCCCAAAAGATGTTTGATCCGAATCCTTGCGAGGCAATCCGATCACGACCGCGTTCAACCCTTCCGTTCACCTGAAAACACCATAATTAAGTCACCATTAGTTCGTTAGAACTAAGTAAGATCACCCCTAACGTTGCCCCAAGCTTCCACCAAGCTTAAACACCCTTTAACATCACCTATTAACTCCCATTTATCCATAGGAAATAAGTAAATTAATCCCCAATGGTTCCCCAAGTCAAAAAGGGTAAAAAAAAATCAATTTTTGGTCTTGGCCGTAAGCTGGGCGTAAACCCGAGAGCCCTGGCCGTAAGTTACTCCCAGGCCAGACCCAAGCCGTAACTTACTCCCAGCCCCGCCGTAACTTACTCCCAGGCCTGCACAAATGTGCAGAATTTTTAGTTTTGTGCAGTTTTGACCATTCCGAAGCCCCGTTTTCGTTCCCGTTCCATTTTCGATCATTCCAATACTCCCATAAACATTATATTTCACCATATGAACATATTAAACACCTTAATTCATCAATTTATAACCATCATGGTCATAATATCAAACGATTTACTAACGGGTCGTTTGCACCCAAAACTCCTTTGAAATCTTATTCCACAAGATTTCTCAAGTTAAGTAAACCACACCACTTGTGTTTTACTAACTTGATTACACCCAACAAAGGACATTCACACACCATGTGAATAATCCAATGTCATGATCACACCACATGTGATTCAAAACACCAATTTGAGTTGATTTCAATTACAATTCACACACCTTGTGAACTAATTCAAATCATTCAACACATATACAATTAAACACCAAATCAATCATGAACTAGTATTGAAACACCATGTTTACAATAATCAAGCAACATATATCACCTATTGCTTATCATTGACTAACAACAAGTACTAGTTCATCTATCCACTATAAAGTCAAATCTTCAACAACATTCATACATGTAAACACCTTTACACATAATAAGTAGAAGATTTAGGTGACTTACCTTGTTCCAACGCGCTATCCTCTATAACCAATTCCTTCCCGTGTCGTTTGGTGCCACTTACACCTTCACTATCAATTCCTATTATCACAACTAATAGGTTTAATATAAAGTTTGACTATAATTAGTCAAAATACACCCATTCACCCCAATGTCTCCATTTTAACTTAATTACTTCCAATTGACTCTTTAACCATAACAATTCCCCTTTGTTGAGTTTATGCACCCACCTATTTCATATCACCATAGGTTTTAAACCAATTTTAAGTTAAATACTCTACTTGGCATTTCATCAAACACCATGTATGCACAAGTTCATGTGCTAATGATCATTCATCATTAACACATCTATGTAACTCCATTATTTTGTTTAAAAATGATCAATCTCAATAATTTCCCCACAAACTACAACAATATAGTGATAATCATCAAATCCCCACCTTTTAACACTAACTTTACACACCATAGTCATCAACTCCATGAAAACCCCAATTCACCCATTTTCATAACATGTAAATCATGAAAGAAAACAATCAAAAGTTGTTCCTATATGATTATCAACATCATTAACAACATTTGACACTCTCAAAACACCAAATTTGAGGGTTTTACCCATCAAACCCACACCCCCTATGGAGACCCACGAAAATTCCATCAAAAACACCCAAAAATTAGAACCTAGATGTTGTTTGATGCAAGAGGAACTCCAATTTATACTTGCATAAGAGATTGGACTAAGATTATTCAAGAATTTTGCCACAAATCAGAAAACTTGATTTTTCTCCTTCTCCTCCTCTTGATCAACGTTCACAACCCCAAAACAAGTGAGTTTCCCCCAATTGACTAGTCAACACCCTTTTTGTCTATTTCAAGTTCAAGGTAATTACAATTTCAGTCCCCCAACTACTAGTTACAACTAACTAGTTATAACTAATTTATTAATTAGTTTACAACCATCATTCAATTATAATTAACAAATATTGTTAAAACACCCACCGAATAATATTTAAAATAATTAAACGTAATCATACACCAATTATGCTTAATTTATAATATTTCACCAAAATGGGATGTTACACCTTGACGAGCTCTTCATGAAAGTACAACAGATCTGAAGGTTTACCCACTGAATTTCGAGGTATGATGCAATGAAGATCTGTAAAAATTAGGGTTTTATCACTTTGTTCTACCCACACACATAAACGGTTAAAGACCATGTTTTACACGCCATTATGCTTCCATTTAAACATTCTAATGGTTCGGAAAAGCTAGCAGGGAGAGGTGAGAGCCAGGGAATGGATCACGACCTCTCAGATTCGAAGATGATGTTGAAATGATAACAGGTTCGCGTGGTAGCTGGTGGGTCGAACATGCCGAACCATGAATACCCTCGCCGAACCTGCTACTTCCCCACAGCCAACGAACCTTTGTCTCCTCACGAACCCTGCTGCTTCGTGGATCACCGAACCATTGGTGGAACGACCGAACCCTTGGCTCCATAACCGCCGAACCATCACCGCATCCTCAACCCACGAACCCTGGACATACTGAACGAACCTATCTTCAACTCTAGCCTAACCATGGACTGGGTAGCGAACCCATGTGCTGTCACTTAGCCGAACCCTATTGCAACTCTCTGGTCATGAACCTTCTAAGCCATCAACGAACCTTTGAGGACTCCCGAATCCTTTAGCCGAAACAGTGTAGCCATTTTGCCGAACCCATGACAAATAGTTCCTTTGGCCGAACCAATTGGGGCTGAGAAGGTTCGCTGGGTGATTTATGTTCAGCCAAGATTATGATATCGTGTCCCACGTACATCCAATCCAGGCGAAATGCAACTGGCCCAACAATAATTATCTAGGCCCAATAACAGCCAACAGGCCCAACCGCCCTCTTTCAGCCCACTATAGCTTAATCGGCCCAAAACCGTAGGATTCGGCCCATCGTGTACAGCCCACATAATCTCCTTGGGCCATGACTATTATTTCGGCCCAGCCTATGCACACTTATGCGGCCCAACAGCCTATCCACTGGCCCACGCAACTGTTTAGCCCAATCATTCGGCCCACTTACATACATTTGGTCCAATATAAGGCCCACACGGTTTAGTTGTCAATAATATCAAGAAACAAATGGGAAAGGATGAAATACATGGTGTGGGTAATATCATGTTACAAGAGTGTTAACATAATCATGAAGCAAATGGAGTAATTATGAGACAAAAGTTATAACATTTGATCTACAACCTAAGTTATACTTAGAACTTCTTTTGTCAAAATAATGAATTATATGACAACCTATAATCAATGACCATACAAGGTAACTTAAACCTAGTGGGATAGATGTAGCAAGCCTACACTAACTAAGTGAGGCCGAATGATGATCAAGACCAAAGGGGGATGACCAAGTTAGGGGTAACACGTACACGCGCACAAAACCTTACAATTTTTACTTATAAGTGCAAATAACGTGTAAACAATACAGGAGCGTGAAAAAACTACACCAAGAACAATCAAGAGTGCGTGTCTTCATTCTTTTAAGCTAAGTCAACCCTACAACTACAAAGTGAGTTCATATGCCCCTTTTACTTTAATCTTTACTTATTTTAAACTCTCGGGGCTGAGAAACATGTTTACTTTTATTTATTTAAAAGTCTTGCTTAATATGTTATTTATACTTTGATTTAGATAATATGAAATTGCTTATTATCGTTTATCATTGTATGCCTGCTTGTATGATCATGAGATAACAGGGAAACTCAGATGAATATGATAATATAATTTCATAATCATCAATGCAATTGAATAACATAGTTGTAAGATTATATCTTATAACACTTGGTTATCCATACATGAGTAACATTGAGATAATTCATACACAAATAAACAATGAGAACTACTACAGTGAAACATGTTGACACTTCACAGCACATGAATGATTAGAAGATAAAATATCTTCTTAATATCATTCCACATCATAATGGATCAAGTGTGATAAGTCAATTTCTTATAACACTTAATCTACACCTTAAAAACATACTATGTGATAGTATGATCGCATTGATTCTTTCATCGCCATACATGACTTAAAAGTATTAAGACTTGTTCTTAAAACGGTTTAAGGATGTTATGGTGATCATATGGGTTCAAGCGAATGATGTCATGATAACGTAACTTCATGATGACAATATCATTCGTATCATGTTTAACACAACGTAATAAGACAAGCTCTTATTCGACTTTGTTAATCACATTGAGATCAGCAACAACACAGATGTACATCATCCATCAATATCTGTGGACTAGTAGACTGAGGAATTTATTTCCTCTCATGTCATATTATTAGTAACAGTTTCGATGACGGCATTGGGATCACACGACGGAATAGAGGTGAATCGGGTGCATTGTAATCTGATTACGTGAGGATCACAATGGACTCCTTTTAGGCTCTATACGTTGCATTTGAGAATACATTACATACGGTTAACTAACACTTTTAATAATTTAAAAGTGTAACAACAGTTAACGCGCAGAAAATAGAACAATACAAGGAACAGATTAATTAAATCTAATATCCTTATTACACAAAATGGTTATCAATACTTCGGTTGGATAACTACAACGCTATCATTATATTATTCTATTCATGAGAACACAGGTGAATCAGTGAGACAAAACATGAGAAATGAGAATGGAAATCAATAGTTGTATTGCAAGTAGTGTGGAGTTCTAGTGGTGATGTGGTGGGATGTTGGCTAGGGCTTAGTTCCCTTACATATGCCCTATATATAAGCATCACTGCTAGGATAATATAGTACTTGTAAATGTAACTATTGAGGAGCCATTGGATGAACAAGTGAAACAGACAATCATACAAGTAACATATTTATCATTGTGAATGTGCATGTGAATGAATCAGGGTTTTACATTAACTTACTTATGAACTCACCAACCTAGTGTTGACTTTGTTTAAATACATGTTTCTCAGGTGATGAACAGGTGTAGTTACTATTATGCATGGACATAGCTAGTGGACTTTTAGAAGACCTAGCTACTTTTGTGATTACATACTTTTGGGATAACAAGAAAATGAATCATCTTTTGTATATCTTGTGCATATATAAGATATAGTTACATTGATTCTTTTTGGTAGATTTACTAGATTAAATTATGAACGATACATTGTAATTTAATCTTGTAATTCTATGTCATGGATGTGTTAACATTTCTCATTTATTTATCATGTGCTATGTAAACAATCTGATCATTTGATTATCACTCAAAGATATCGCGCCCCAGGAACCTTCCGCCCGACGGAAAAACATGATCCGTTCCCGCCGGCCTGGGGTGTGACATAAACCAAAGAGAAATTTCGTGCATGTGGGTAGGGGTGTTCATTGAATCGAATTTCGAATAAATCGAATATTTCGAATCGAATTCGAAATTCGAATTCGTTTTCAAATTCGAAATTCGATTCTATTCGAATTTGGAATTTGAATTCGATCCGAATTCGATTCGAATTCGACTAGAATTCGAATTTTTGTTTGATTTGCATTTAATTTAAAAATTGTTTATACTTGCTATCTTTATATATTCAAAATATCAAATAATTAAACCTTAAATATCCAAATATCAAATAACCAACATCTAAGTTGTAGTATTAGAAATATCATTTAAACTAATAAAATGATAAAAATTCAATATATAATGACAATGATAACATATAAAAAACATAAAGTGACAAAAAATCAAAATATTAGAAATTAACAACCGAAATGATCAACTTTTCGAGCTTCACAATTGATGTTTTTGTTGTGAATGTTTAGGTTTAGTATATTTAAAAGTGTTAAAATTATGGATATTTTATAATTAAATTGACATTTGTGTAATAGGCTTTCAGTTTTTATAAACTAAACCACTCAACTAAAAAGCCTAATTTTTAAATATAGTAACTACTTGTATATATAAAATAAAAATATATAAATAATTTAAATTCGAATTTCGAATCGAATCGAATTAAAAATATGAAATTCGATATTCGATATTATATTACGAATCGAATCGAATTCGAATGTGAAAATTCGAATCGAATTTCGGCTTGTTGTTTTTCGAATTGAAATCGAATCAAATTTCGATTATTTTGAGTCATATTCGAAAACTGAACACCCCTACATGTGGGTCTAGTGAGCTTGCATGTGGGTTTTACCCATTGCATGTGTGTGTAGAGGTGAAAAGGGTGCATGTAACTAGTAGAGACTACCTCACAAGCTCTTAGATCGTCAAGAAAGTGTTGGAGCAGCTCTGGGAGTTCCTGGACAGCAGCTCCTTCGGTCAACAAGAAGGTGGTGATGGTGATTGAGGTCTAGAGTTCTTCCTTCAATGGTTTTCAAGCTTCCAAAAGCTTCAAGTCCTTCAAAAATGGCTTCCTTTAGGGATTAAGGAGTGTAACAGAAGCTTTGGCAGGGATAAGGTCGAGTTATAATGGCTAAACTTCGGAAGGAGTGATTAGAGGTAGGATAGAAATGATTTTCTTGGATAAATAAAGATTTTTGCGTGCTACACTGCCAGGCGTAGCGCGTGGGGCCAGCGGATGAGGCACCCTCTGTGCTTTTCGCGCGTACCGCATAGGGTGGAGACTCCGGGTCAGGCGCACCGTCTGGCCCATTTTTCAGGCCCAATTAGCCTATTCTTGTGGTTTCGGTCCGTTTTCACCCGTTTCTCGACTGTAGGACATCGTTCGAGCATTGTTTGGACTCTATTTGTCAATTACTAATCATAATTGACTTGTGAAGTGTTTCTGTGCTTAAATGTTGTAGCGTTCACCAACGTTCGTGTGTTTTGACACGTGTGTGCTGTTTCTCGATAATTCCTCGAATTATCTAGTCATGTGTCAGTGTTTGTGCTGTCGTGCCACGTGTCGCACTAAATTAAACTAATTCTAGTGCCACGTATACATAAATCATTTAAATAAATATTTAAATAAGATCAAAGCTGACCTAAAAATTACGGGGTGTCACACAATAGGGGTATTTATACCCAAAGTTATGACGGACTGACGGTTAACTAGCAACTAGGGTTGTAATGGAGCCGAACCGAGCCAGCCTGGCTCGTGGATTTTCGAGCAGAGCCCGAGCCGAGCTGAAATTTCTATAAAGCCAAAAATTCAAGTTCGAGCTCGTAAAAAACCTTGAGCCACGATTCATCTCATGAGCTGGCTCGTTTTTTATCTTCCTCTATATGTATGTATGTATGTATATTTAATATAATAAATATGCACATCAACTTTCCGACCTCTCTCTTCTAATAAATGTTTGTATGCCATATTTTAATTAAATTTTATTTTTTTATATGACTACTTTATAAATTAAATTTTTTTTATTTTGTGTAAAACGTTATTAAAAAATATATGGTATTTTTCAAGCAAATAATTTAAAATTCAAATATTTAACAAGTTTTAACCTAGCACCAAACATGTTCATAATGAGACATATGCTAAAACGATCATGAATTTGTAAGGTGATTTTAATACTAATTATTCTAGTTTTGTAATTTAATTTGATATTAAGGTGTTAAGGAAGAACAAAAGATGCAAAGGAGGAAAAACATACTTTATATGCAAGGACGAAGTTTTTTAGAGGCCCTGGCTGTCGTTTTTCTGCTCATAAGGGTTGATTAAGTAGTGTTTCATCGGAAAATTTTATATGTATTGCTTATGGTCTCCTCTATTTTTCTTCTTAAAAATTCTTGGCCGCTCCTGGGTTTCTAAAAAAAAAATACTAAAGTTGAACTAGTATTTTAACTATACATTTAACAATTTATGATTTAAACTTATTTAGAAAATCAAATAAGTATATAAATGGAAATATAAAATTTAATTCAAATTAATGAGTAACTGAGCATCTTGTGGATTCTTTGTTGATTTATGTAAAAAAGAAATTCCTAAAAAGTTTGATTCAAAGTCTATAATCAACAAATTCAAAAAGCTTAAATGTAATCAAACTAAGTTGTAATTATTTTTTCTCATACTCACCCTTTCATACTTAAGATTTTATGTCTTGTTTGTTAAAAAAATTTTTGGTTTTTTTAGGTGCAAATCATCACTTTTCTTTTTTAATATACAGGGAATTCCAAAATGTATTTTTAATTTACAAAAGATTTTATTTGCATAAATTTCAAGAAATAATAATATTTCAAATCTTCTATAAAAAAAAAAAGTATTAGCGGATTACCGACTGGAACAATGTCGATAATATCTTAAAGTGTTTGTTGGTATTTTGTCAAAAAAAAAGTTAAATTATGAACATGGTCTTGTCGATAATCCGCCACTAAGGTAATACTTGAAAGTTTAAACTTATAGGTAACGCTGGACCTCCCATGAGCCACCACAACCACTACATAAGGAAACCCTACTGGAAAAACCCCTGACCACCCTCAGACCCCTTTTTCGCTGCGGGAGGGATTTGAACCAAGACCTTCCATTTGAAAGAATCTTGGGGTACCGTTGAAGTAATAAACTAATATATACTTAGGGATGCTTGGATTATATTTCGATTTTATCTAAAACAACCTAAACCTCATTATCTGCTTAGAAATTAACAAGTTTTGTCTTTTTCATATTTTTTGAAACTAACAATGATAAGTTATGAGAGAAAAATCAGTTTAGATTGTAAATTATATGAATGTAAAGAAAAAAAATCAAGTTAATTTCTAAGCAGATAATGAGTGCATTATTCACAGGATGCATATGGAATTGGTGGAAGCTTACTTTAAAAGTGCTAGTAAGATGTTGACTGCAGGGAATGAGGTCCATTTAAGGCACAGGGATGACCCTCCATACGACAGTTGGAATGTCGTTTTGCTGGCTTCTAAAGCTGGTCTTACTTTAAAAGAGAGTGAATTTTTACAAAACTGATTATCCTGGGTATCACAATAAAAGAGGAGGAGACATTAAAACTAACAAGACCTTACCCATCATATGTGCCTATACTTTTAAGTTCACTCTCAATATACCAAAGGTTGTTGAGATCTTTCTAACAAAGATGAAGTTCATGTGTTGAAGATGAATAAACAAGTTCATGGTGATGAAATTCAAGTTTCATATGAGGAAGATGATGGCAAGTACTTTCAAACAGAGAAACATGTAGCTTTTGATGATTTTCTCTCTCAAAAGCTTGATGAATTGAACTTATGCTATAAATGAGTGGTAATAATATTCATCATAAGCATAAACTATTTCTTGACAAGAAAAACATGTATTTTAAACTTTACTATCTAAACCTTTATGATAAAAAAAAAACGTTAACTCTTTCTTTGTTAAAATAGTGAGACTTTTGTAACGAACAATAAAAGTTAGTATCTAAAATTTTGTAACTAATACAAAATGAATTTTTGTGACAAGTCGATCCTTGTCAGTTTTAAAGTTTTTAAATTTTTGTTTGGCCTTTTTATCTTTATTAGCTTTCTTAGATAAAATTGACTTTTGAGCAAGTAATTGATATTTATTAGCATTTAACTCTTGGTTCCTAGGTTTTATAAATTACCTATAAGGTTCCAAACCTTAAACGTTTGTAACACATGTAGTCTTTAGGTCACCTAATTACCATCACATAAGGATTAATTATATGTGTTACAAATATTTGAAATTTGGGACCATCAAATAAATTATGTAAATTACAGAACAAAAGTGAAATACTAGCAAATCACATGAACTATTTCAGTAATTTACTCTAGATTTTTTAAAGAAACCTTAGTTAATCATTCTTAAATAAGACTTAATTAACAATCTTTTGTACGCCAATGTGAGACTAGCCCATTTAGTAGCGGCTTGCCTCTTAGAATAGAGGTCATGGGTTCAATTCAAGTCAAATGTGTAATTATGGTGTAATTTGGGTGTTGAGTAAGCTTAGCCAGAAAAAAAATATATTTTGTATAGGTAGTTAAGCAGTTCTTAAATACGATCAGAAGCAAATGACAATCTTTCTATTAATCTTTCCCGCTAAACCCTAATCGGGCCTCACAATTGACAAAAACCCTGTGTCGCGTGTGCTCTCGTTTGGGTTGATCTCCGCTGCTTTGAAGTTGTCTGAAGCAATTCGACGATTTCAGGCTTGGGTTAGCTTCTGATTTGTGCATAAGGTAGCAATTGAACCTGTTTTTTCTTCTGAATCGTATACGTGATGCATGTACACTGCTATAGGGTTCGAAAATGAGTTTTGAACTTTGATTCGGTCTGGATACTTAAACATGGTTAATCCAGAAGTAGGTTTTGATGGAGATAATCATTAATCATATGCAATAACTAATGACAATAATTAAGACCGACAATCATGACCCAAAGCAAGATAAATATTTTGAGTTGAAATAAGTAACATTATAATTTCAACAGGTTGAGATGAGTAACTCCTTAACACAATACAGGTCAAGACAGGTAACTTAAAAGCTATTTAAATAGAGCTGGTGAACGAACTAGCTTATGCTATTAGTATGTTGTGTTTTTTTGGTTGTTTATTTCCTTTTTTTTAATGATCTTGAAAATGATTTGTTGGTTGTCATTATGGTTGTTTTTTGACATTAATTAAGTACACTATGTATTATTGGGGTAAGATTCAATAAGAACAAGATTTTGCCTAAGAACAATTTAAAAATGACATTTGACAACTCTAACGAACTCCGATTGAACTCATTTCGGATGCATTAGAACCGTCTCGTTGAAACTTAAACCCTAACCCTGAACTCTAAAGCTAAATCTTAAACATTAAAGCTAAATACTAAATCTAAACTCTAAAGCTAAAGCTAAAGCTAAACTCTTAAATTAAACCTAAAACCTAATGCTAAAAGCTAAACCGTAATCTTAAACCTTAAAGCTAAATCCTAAATCTTAAAACTAAACCCTAAATCCTAAAAAGAAATCCTAAATCCAAAAGTTAAACCTAAAAAGCTAAATCTAAACCCTAAAAGCTAAACTTTAAGGCCAAACGCTAAGCCAAATTATAAAACCTAATTTCTAAACCCTACAAGCTAAACCCTAAATGCTAAGATCATAGAGTTCGACGAGACGGTTCCAACGCATCCGGAATTAGTTCAATCGGATTTCATTAGGGTTGTCAAATGTTGTTTTTAAATTGTTCTTATTGTTCTTAGGCAAAATATCCTTCTTATTTGAATCTCCCTCATTTATTATTATTTGTAATTGTAATTTCTAATATTTTGTTCATCTTCGGTTTATATATTATATAATAATGTATAACTAGTAATTTGACCCGCCGCGCGTTGCGGCGGCGTCGAAACGTATAGTAATTTGAATATATACTATTGAATGAAAACGTATCATATTTGACTAAAGTCGTTTCTTAACAAATTTACATTACTTAAAAGTTTTTAAGTTTTTTATATAAATTGTTGTCTATACCAGGGAAAATTTCTTTAACATGTGTGTATATGTACATATATATGTGAAATAATTATATGTGTAGTTGACCGGGACTAAGATTATATATATAATTATCTATTCCAGATATTTTGAATACATCACGAACGTAATGGATTGCATAATAACATATAAATATGGGTGTTGTATCGGGCCTATATTTATTTTCAAGTTTTGTTATACCTACAATATCGTTTAGACTCACATGAGGACATGACTCACGGATGTAACGAATTGCTTAGTCAAGTAGAAGATGACGACCATTATCATTGTCAATCTCAGGGTCTCCAGGATTACTTCATCCTTTGTCGCTACCGCTATAGCATATGCAAGTCTCATGTAGAAATTATATCATCAACACACATGACTAACTTGATCTCCTCTCAATGTTGTCAAACATCAATGCAATGGAAGAGATGCATCATCGAATGTTCCACTGTTCGAAAGAGTATGATCGGGAAAACCATAAAAGCAAGTCACAACATCACTCACGTTCACCCTCCATCACCCACCTCCACCACTGACGATGTCATAGCCGGAAACTTACAGCACAAATAATCAGACACTACTGATGAAGAGAATAACATTCATTCTCCTCACAACGTTGACGAACATTGGTGCAACAGTAGAAACGCACCATCAGATGCTCCGTCAGCGGGTAAAGCACTAACATTTCGCACCAAAGACTACCAACGCAAAGAATGAGACATCACGGATCAAGAGAGGTGACAATTGGTGTGTGTGTGTGTAAAAGCAAGAGAGGTTACACGAATGCGTAAAAGAGGTGAGATAAGATAGTACATATATAGACCTAAAAGGGGACAATTATAGGACCTATTTGTAAAACAACAAACTTGTACCAAAATGAACATTAAATCTTTCTCATATAAGGAATTCTTTTTCTGAACATGTAAAATATCATTAAATTATGTCTACTTATTAACACCCCTTCAATTCTTCAAACCATCTGGCTCCATCTTCAACCTCACAACACTCTGATCTAATAAATCCATCACTATCTCTCTTTTTGTCTGCAAATCACTCTGAAAACAATGGCGTCGACGAACACCATACACCTCCCGCAGCCTGCTTCACCCTCTCTCTGTATAAAAAAACTCTATCCTTTCACCCAACTCCATTCATCTCTCGTATTCTGGAAAGTCCATTTCTGATGCAACTCAAAACCGGTCACCGCTGTCTCCAAAAGACAATGATTGTCGCCAAATCCAACGGCAAGGACTCTGCTGACGGACTCAACTGTAATATCTGCCTTATGTTACCTCTGCCCATCCTTCGACGGAATCCAATATGACAAATACGTAATCACCCAATATTCATTCATCTAAAACACCAATACAGCCTCTTGTACCTTCAATTACGGTTTCAAAAGCTTCCTGTTCAATTGAATGTTAGTATTCTTGACACTTTACTTTGGGGTAATAAGAAACCCTAATTTCAGCAGGTATGTTAGGTTTAATGTTGTGCAGGCTGTTGTTCTTGATGTGCTGCTGATTTACCTTATCTTTAAAAAACCAAAACTCCAGTGCTAAAACTACGTAGTCATTGTACCTTTTGCTTGATGGATTGTACCAAATGAACAGTAGTTTATGTGTGAGGCACCGACTTGTATTTGGAGCATTAAGGCTGATATTTGGAGCATTAAGGGGAACCACGTAAAAGGTCAAAGGAATGTCCTTGACTCCTTATAATTCAATTTTTCATGCTTCATTTTCGAAATATAATATGTGAACCATAATTATATTACTTTCTTTTATTTCTTGCTTCAAGACATGCTATTTCGATCTTGACTTATTTTTCTAATCATTTTTAGTAGTTATATCTTCTTATAACATTATTTTTTTCTACATAATAAATTATTTTATATAAAAGGTATAATTATAAAATTATAACTATTTTTTCCTTTCATTCAACTAGAAACATATAATACAACAAAGTTAGCTTATTTGTTAATGTTTAGCCCCTTATCCTTAGAGACCAGGGTTCAAGTCTCACTGGTAACATTTTAATGGATGAAAGGTTAGGGGAAGAGTCTTTAGCTTAATTTTTGGTTCTGAACCAATCGATCTTAGTTATTAACCATTAAGATAACTGAAAGTAACACGAGGCTCTGACCACGTGCCTGTTGAAGAATGAGCCGGTGACTCATAGGCAGTGGCTTGGTTAAGGGAACCCACCAGAGCCGTAGCTAAAACGAGTCTTCATAGGGCAATTGTCACTGCTTATGGACCCGAACCTGAGTGATCTCTCCATGACCAAGATGAAGCTTGGGTGAATGTACGTCCTTTTGGACATGCTGTTGAAAGTTGAATCCTTTGTGCACATCAAATTCATCTTGAAACTGGCAGATTAATTGGTTTGAGTGAAAAAGTAGCAAAAAAAATTAAACTGATAATCTTTTCTGGAGATATTTATTTTCCTGGAAATACAAATAAGGCATTTCGATTGATACCACCAGGAGGGGGGAAACAAAATTCTAAAGAATACAAAAAAATGAAAAATTGGCTCTATGTCCAACGAATGAGACTTTCAAGGTATGAAAAAAAAAGTATTTTGTTTTGGTTCAACCTGTAGTCTCATATAAAAAACGGATGGTATAAATTTAGGAAGACTTTTCGCGACGAATCTCTTGCAAGAAAGTGATAACCTACAACTTCGAGTTGTTAATTATAGGGTGGTGTTAAACTTACACCCCAAAAGCATGTCTGCACACCCCACATACACCCCGTATTGGCCAGTACGGGGCGTTTTGGTACGGTGGTCAAATGACAGAGGCTAGGATTAGACTTAAACACCTCGTAGTGGCCACTACGGGCCGTATTGGTACGATATTCTTAAAAAGTACCGACAGTGGCAGTTGATGTTGACCCAAACGCCACGTAGTGGTCACTACGGGGCGTTTAGGGTTATCCCGAAACGCCTCGTAGTGACCACTACATGGCGTTTAATGTTTAAAACGTGACAAATCTTTTGTATCTTACGAATTCATCGTCCATATATACACACATACTGTGTTACAATATGAGACATTCCTCGAATCACTTAACGTATAGTTGATCGAGTTTCTCTTGTTTCGTTTATTAGAAGATTTGCTTTCTACACACATATTTTTGATTTGAAATATGTCTTGGTGGGACGGAGACTTTTTCTTCGGTCAATATTCTGACGTTTCGCGTGTGGCTGAAACTTATCAGGTATAAAACTGTATTTAGTAGTTTTTATTGTTATTCAAATGACAAACTAATCATAATGTTTTTAAGGATGAGACTGGTGTGCAATTGTCTGAGGCCACAAATAGACCAGTATTGCCAGATCTTAACGAAGAGGTTGCGGATCAAACTTCGTACTGGCAGTTTGATTTGAACCAGGAACCGTGCGTTGACGACGACGTTAACAGGGAATGTTACGCTGGTGAACAATCACACCCACCCCAAGTTGCGGTTAAAGAGGAAGAAGCTGACGTTGTATACCAAAATATGGACTGAAATACCAATGAGGTAATATGTTTTTCAATTGTTTTTAGTTAAATAGACATTAGTTTAATGACAACATTGTTTTCAGATATTCATTTCTGTGGAGGAGTTGATGGCATGGGTGAAAACTAGAGCCCTTAATAATGGATACGTTGTAGTTACCTGTCGATCTAAGAAAAAGAAGGGGACCGATGAGGTCAACAAAATCTGGCTTGTGTGTGATTGTGGTGGTGAACACAATAGTACGGCCATCTTAAGGCGTACCAATAGCAAAAAAATCGGCTGCTCTTTTAAATTAATAGGGATATACGACATTGATTCTTGTGGTTGGAAGTTTAAAGTTAGAAACGACAAACACAACCATGAACTTGCTCAAAATCTTGAGGGGCACCCGTTTGTTAGAAAAATGTCCGAGCAGGAACAAAACATGGTACATCATCTGACTGAGCAACACATGGAGCCACGCAACATACTTTCCAGCATAAAGAAGCAGAATCCCGACAACGTCTCCATTCGTAGAGACATATATAATGTGCAGCAAAAATTTAAAAATAAACAAAAAGTCAGATCAACCCCAATGCAGATCTTAGAGAACCTGCTGCATACTAAGAATTACGTATACTATACTCGCGAAAACTCCGAAACAAATTTCGTGGAGGAGATTTTCTTTTGTCATAAAAAATCATACACCTAGTGGCGTGTGTTCCCACATGTTCTTATGATCGACACTACTTACAAGACTAACATGTACAAACTTCCTTTTGTACAAATAGTTGGTGTTACCTCAACACACAATACGTTTTGTATTGCACACGCGTTCGTGAGTAAAGAAAAAGAGGAAAACTATCATAGGTTCTACAACAGGTAAAAGAGATACTAGATAAGTGTATGGAGCCCCGTGTGATAATAACCGACAGAGACCTTGCTCTGATGAATGCATGTCATAAGGTCTTTCCGCACGCTTCCAGGAATTTATGCAGGTGGCACATAAGCAAAAATATCACAAAACACTGCAAGACAAGTTTTTCAAACGGTGACTGGAAAAGTTTAAGGGTCGTTGGGGGAATTTGTGTGACTCTTCGTCGCCAGAAATTTACGACTATAATTACAACCATTTGTACGAACAACTAGTCGCAGATAACCGTCAAAGTAAGTGTCATTAAATATCATTATCATTATTTTTGTTTAAATTACGTTGTCGTATGTCATAGTTGTTTGTTTATTTCAGGGTTTTTGAATTATGTGACATAGACTTGGTTAAACCCATACAAAGACATGTTTGTTACATCCTGGACTAACAGAACGCACAACTTTGGTCAATGTACAACTAACAGAGTCGAGAGTCAACATTCAAACTTAAAAAGATATCTGAGAACAACTAATAACTCACTCTCGACACTGGTAGGTTTTGTTGATCAAATGGTAGAATCACAGGAGATAAACATGAAACATGGGTTTGAAACAAGTTTAATAAAGACAATGGGTCATCATAAATTACCCATGTTTAATAACCTACGCGGCAATGTTTCACATAAAACTCTTGATTTATTACTTGACGAAATAAATAAGATAGAGGTTATGCGTCAATGTAATATGTCATGCAGCCAGCAGTTGTGGACAAGTTGTGGCTTGCCATGTGCTTGTCGGATCTCAACAGACGAAAATACAGGTATCAAAAATACTATAATCAATTCCTCTTTGTTTGTTTTTTACATTTTTTTTGTCGTAAACTGATTCTTTTCCTTTCATTTGTATACAGACACGATTATCCCGCTTTCTGCTATAGACATCTTCTGGACAAAACTTGATACTCGGTACCCGACACTTCTAGAAGACGAAGAAATCGACGTCGAAGGACAAATGGGTCTGGTGACGCAGGAAATAAATTTAAAACCTGAGTCAATGAAAAAGAGTCTGGTTAAAAAAATACTTTCGCAAGTGTTTCCATTTAAAAGTGAAAAGAAAATGCCATTGGTTCATAAGTATACACGCGGACGTCTGATATTGAGGACTCAACAACAAAGGGAGGATGAATCTAGACACAGCGCAGTTGTCGACTCACAAGAGAGTGGTTTTCAACTTCCAATGCATAGTTCATTCACACAAGCAATGTCAAACCAGCAAAGACCCGCAATACAACGTAGTCGTTCAACGTCTTCTAGAGGAAAAAAAGGACACGAGACAAGTGATCTTGACTCGACAGTTGCTTCGCCAGTGAAACCAGAAGGAATGAACGATCTTAGACGATTTGGTGATTACATTCCTTCAATGTTTCATTGTTATGTAAGAAACATACAAGATGTTTTACCAGACGGTAACTGTGGTTTCAGGTCTGTAGCCGTTGGGTTAGGGTTCGATGAAAATCAATGGGGTTTCGTTCGCCAACAACTATTACAAGAGGTGGACACCCATAATGACGCATACATATATGTTTTAACTCGATGGACCCAACTTTATATGACGCAGTACGGCATAGCATAAACTGGTTTGATATCAAACCTGTACCACAAGAACATTGGATGCTTATGCCTTATACGGGACTAGTTGCTGCACAACGATTTTGCGTGATAGTTCACCTTCTCAGTCAAGAAGGGTGTATCACATTTTTCCCGTTATGGTTAGCTCCATCGGCAATACCACAAACATAATATGGTTTGTCTTCTTCATATGCCCATGCATTTCGTCAACCTAAGGTTGGAGGGGGATTATCCAATTCCAACCCTAAGTGCGGTTTGGAAACGTTACCGAAATGATGTCCCCGGTGAGTGGGAGACCATTTATCAAGAACGAATCCAACGGTATCAATCGTTTATAGAAGCAAACAAAGAAGTGTATTACCACAACGAAAATTTGTGACAACGACACTTTGTATTTATCTGTCATTGTTTACAACGAAACATTGTAACCTTCTCTTATTAATCGTAACGTTTCGTTAAAAAATGCATATTAGGTTTGAATATGATTAAATAAATATTAAATATAATATATTAAATATATTACAATTAAATATAATACAATTAAATATAATACAATTAAATATAATATAATTAAATAAAATGTATTAAATATAATATAATAAAATATAACATAATTAAATAAAGGGTTATTGGATTTAAATACTCCCAACTTTGTTCTATTGGCCGACAATACTTCCAACTAAGGAAATGTTTATTGGCACTCCCAACTTTCGCAACATTTTCCACTGACACTCCAAAACAAGTGCCACGTCATCAAAAAAATCATGTTTTAGAGTGCCAGTGGAAAATGTTTTGAAAGTTGGAAGTGTCAGTAAACAATTTCTCAGTTGGGAGTATTGCCGGCCAATACGTCAAAGTTGGAAGTATTTAAATCAACCCTTAAATAAAATATAATTATATATAATATAATTAAATATAAATATAGGTCATCAACATTAAATTAAGAAAAAAAAGAAAAAGAAAACCTATACGCCACGTAGTGGCCACTACGTGGCGTATGGGCTAATTAAAAGAGGCAAACGCCCCCGGCTCCCCCACAAACGCCCCTGCTCCCCTCCGTTTGCTCTCCACGCCACCGTCGAATTCCCGATCGTTTCCGCTCGTTTGACGCCCGTTTGAGCCTTGTTTGCTACATCCAGGTTAGTATTCCGACCATGTGATTGATTAGGGTTCAGGTGGATGACCAGGGGTTGGGTTCTTGAGGCAAATGTGGGACAGCACCCCCCGTATGGACAACTACGGGGCGTTTGCTCCCAAAATTCAAAGTAAACGACTCGTTTGGGTCCACTACGGGGCGTTTGCTCCCTTTATTATTATTATTATTATTATTATTATTATTATTATTATTATTTTTATTATTATTATTATTATTATTCTTTTTATTTTTATTATTATTATTATTATTATTAATATTATTATTATTATTATTATTATTATGATTATTATAATTATTATTATTATTATTATTATTATTATTATTATTATTATTATTGTTTTTATTATTATTATTATTATTATTATTATTATTATTATTATTATTATTATTATTATTATTATTATTATGCAGACATGTCTTCTCACGAATATGACGTTTTCGATGAGCCTTCGCACCATCCGTGGTTGCAGTTCCCTCAGGAAACGGTCGCGCGTACCAAACGCGATCAGTTGTTGACGAAATTGATGGGCCAACAGAAGGCCATCGATTACGATTTACTGACACAACTTGGCGAGCGTGAGAGGTTGACGGCCATCATTGGCGAGGACACGCCATGGTCTCGCCTGTTTGAGATGTGTTACGCCCCCCAGTACCGACTCATCACAGTCGAGCTTCTTTCCACCTTCATCTATAGGCCTCTTGATTCGGATTTCCAGCCACAGCCGCCAGAGGAGATATCGTTTCGACTTTGCGAAGAGCTGTATGACATGAGTCTGAGAGAGTTTGCTGTTGTGTCCAGTCTGTACTCCGAGGAGGATATATCGTTTGTACGGAGTGCCCGGGTCACACGTATTCGTGACCCGCTTATCAGGTATTTGCACTGGTGTATTGTCTCGTCTATTACAGGACGTGGCATGAGCCAGGAGTGATGCACGTCACAAGATTTATTTTATTTATATTGTTTGTTGAGTGGGAGACCGTACAACCTTGCACGGTGTTTGGCGGAGTACCTATATACCTACTACCACCGCTAGGAGAGAGGCCTGATTTTCCGGGGGGGGGGGGGGTGTATGTCACCCGTATTAATCAGTTTCCCGGGCTTATTGATATAGAGCCTACAGATTTGGATACTGTGCACCCTGTTCGATTAGATAGCAGGACGATGCACGGCATGCATATCGTGCAGAGGTTCCCATATCTCGGGCTACGGTTTGCACTTGAGAAGGGGGTCATTTGGCAGCCAGGGCCAAATGGTCAACATTACAGAGACGACGAGCCCATGCCCCAGCAGCAGCCCCAGCCCCAGCAGCAGCCCCCACAACATGACTAGGGTAGCCGCATCAGGATGTGCCACATCAGCATCCTGAGCGCATATACAGAGCCGTGCGGCTTCCTGCTCGTGTCGAGGCTATGCTGCAGGGTATTGCCGATGCGACACAGCAGCTCATTTAGCAGCAGGCGCATATCCAGCAGCAACAGCTCCAGCTCGCACAGCAGCAGCTGACGCGACGAGTGGATCGGTTGGAGGATCTGATCTCGTGGCAGGTTCATATCGAGCTTAGCCATGCTCATGCTCAGGGTGTCCAGCTCCTTGCAGTTCCGCGGCCACGAGATTATCCCCCTCCAGCTCCAGCTCCAGCTCACGATAGTTAGTTTGTATTTTCAGTTATATTTGTATTTGTTATGTGTAAACATACACTTGTATTCATGTTTATGTTTTGTATATATTTGGTTGTTTTGGTAGATGATGCGTGTATATATTTGGTTGTTTTGGTTGATGATGCGTGTTTATTATTTAAATATGTTTTAGTTGGTAATGCATTATTTATCATATTATTCTGTAACATCAATATGTTTAGACAAATAACATTATTTATTATAAATTAATTAATATATTTATATTACTATTAAAAATAATTAAAAACATTTTTAGATTTCAAAACTTAGCTTAACATATGTAATTAAAAAAAATTTGACTCTTAAAAAAAGTCTTAAACAAGTTTTAAAAGCAATTAAAAATAAACGAACCGAGAGACCGTAAAACATAAAAAACAAGTTTTAAACAAAACTATTAGATTTTTACGAACAAAAAAACATACGTTTAAAACAATAACTAAAGAGATACGTCACCAAGTATAAATGTAACGAGAGATACGTTGCAAAATATAAAAAATAATTTTTAAACAAAACTATTATATTTTTAAACAAAACTAGTATATTTTTACACCCAAAAAACATACTCAAACACCCCAAAACTGCCAAATTTAATTTTTTTTAACCCTATACGCCCTGTAGTGGTCATTACGTCGCGTATAGGTCTGACACTGACAACAGAATGTCTGACTCGTTTAAGGTTGTCAAGGCTGGGGTCGAAACGCCCCGTAGTGGCCACTACGGAGCGTATGAATGACGGTGGGGTGTTGAAATATGTTTTTAGAGTGTAGATAACCCCACCCTAATTATACCCTTTATTGCGACCCAATTATTGAAATTGTCCTCTACCGTTAAAAAAAACTAAGATACATATTTAAAAAAATTAATTTCATTGTCTTTTGACTCTTTTTCTTCCCTGTTATTTTCTTTCCTTACTTTCATCAAGTCGGAACATGTTCCTTTCCTTTTTCTCTTAACTTCACTTTCCCTTCCTTTGCATGAACTCGGAACATAGCGTTAATCTTTCCCGCTAAACCCTAATCGAACCTCACAATTTACAGAAAACCTCTGCCGCATTTGCTTTCGTCTGGGTTGATCTCCGCTGCTTTGAAGTTGTCTGAAGCAATTCGACGATTTCAGGCTTTGGAGCAGCTTCTGATTCGTGAATGAGGTAACAATCGAGCCCTTTTTCTTTTGAATCTTATACATGATGCATGGACACTGCTACAGAATTCGAAAATCAGTTTTGAACTTTGATTCCGTCCGGACTCTTTAACTTGGTTAATCCAGAAACGGGTCATTGTAGTACAAAAATATCTTAAATTATATGAACTGTTATTAATCGATCGCTGAATTGCCTTGTTTGAACATGATTACCAACTCATGAATCAATAATCTTCCCTAATGGTTTCATTTTGACCACTGTAAAGTTAAGTGTTCAACCAGTTCCCAAAATCACACAATTAAGCAGATTTTAACCTTAAAAAGTAATTAAGTTCTGTTTGTTTTCTTAAAAAGGGTGGTTTACAAACTCTAATGAGTTAATTTAATTAATGATCCTGTTATGATAATTGATGTTAATGTTGAATAAGGTTTGGCCTTTTACTCCATTGACTATTGGTAACTCAAGTACACAAGTCAAATTTCATGACTTGCCAGGGACGAAGCTTTTGAAGGGGGTGCCCCATTCCCTGTCTTGTTTCTACTCATAAGGGTTGATTTAGTAGTATTTGGATTGAAAATTTTATAGGAATTGAGTCCGGCCTTCTCCGTTTTCTTCCTAAAAATCCTTCGGCCCCGTTGAGGTTTATTTTCAAGCTTCCTCACTATGAGTTGCTAGAATTAATAAATATCTGGTCAACATGTGATACTAAAATTTGAGAAATTAGAACAGTAAGTTAAGGAATCAAAAACCATGCATGAAGTTTAGCAAGTCTCATATGATATATAATTAAACCATATGTTCTCGTAAGGATAACTTGGCTTTTATATTGTTTTTGCTCTTTAGAAGAAGCCTCTTTTTTCCTTTGGAATAAAGGTAAGGTGAGCCTTCATCTCACAGTGTCACTCCCTTCAGAACCTACTGATAAGTAGGACTTTACCGGGTATGTTTGTTTGACTGAGGTTCAAATATCTTAACAAGTTCTTTGTGTGAACCTTTTTGACCTTCTGGCTTTGACTATTCCAATTTGGTATTCAGTTCTGTTTCACATACTTGTTTTCATTCCCATTTTCCATTTTTTTTTTGTTTTTTTTTTAGTTTATATGAGGGTTTCTCACTTTGTTTATGTTCATTATATTGTATATGTTCTTCTACCACTGATTTCGTGTTCAAAGATGTTTTGGAACATTGTATTCGTTAAAGGTATTTTTTTTTCAATTTTAATTTTTTGAAATGTATTTTTGGTGTTTATGTTTGATTATATATGTTTGAATGTTTTATTATGTTTTAGGATTTTTTTTATATGTGTAGGTTAATTTTTATATCTATGTATGTATGTTTCTATATTCTACGTATATATGTAGGTTCATACGTTGAATATATGTATTTTGTGTTGATGAATTTTATTTGTATAAATGTGTGTATACTATGTACATAAGTTTTACTTGAATAGTTGGGACGACTTCGACAACATCGATTTGTCTTGGCTCTAGCAACTAGGTTATTGCGATGGCCTTGTAGAGACGACATGTTGTTGCTATAGCCTATAGCAACAACTTTGAGAGCTATTGGGACGACAGTTGTCGTCGCTAGATATGGCTTTCCTTGTAGTGATATACTTTACTAGCTAGGCCGGCTTATCGCAAGACAAAACCAACCATAGGGTCTGGTTAGTGATCCTTATAGTTCTTACATATTAACAATCCTTACACACAGATCAAATGCAATGAGATAGCAATGCCAACTTGTTCAATGGTCGCATGATCAACCAACTGATCCCAACAAAACGTTAGTCAACCGTGCATCAAAACGTGTTTAATTAATTCCAATAGCTTTGTACCATGCAATAGCGTTAGTCAACGGATATTCAGATTAAACCTCGATAAGTCGTTCATTCTTTCTTGAAATCCTAAACCAATATCACCCAATAAAAGACATATATGAAACTTAAGCGTTTGCAACTTTTATTAATTAGTAGTTGATAATACAAGATAGGTTTTTTTTTTGAACAGCAGAATACAAGATAGTTAATAACTTTGATCTGATACATGCATGCATTCATAATGAACTTATATCTCCTTTTTATCGGAAGATGAAGAGGTATCATTTAATTGAAAATGTTACATCTACCTTTACTTGCATGCACAATCACATCTATATATATTCCAGTTAATTACTGTGTGTTTTAGTGCGTGTGTTTGATCATATCATAGCAGAATTCAAGATAGTTAATAACTTTGATCTAATACATGCATGCATTCATAATGAACTGGTAACTCCTTTTAACGGAAGATGAAGAGGTTTCATTTATTTGAAAATGTTACATCTACCTTTACACAATCACACACACACACACATATATATTCCAGTTAATTACTGTGTGTTTTAGTGCGTGTGTTTGATCATTAGGAAAAACATGAACAAATCCAAAGGAAAAGAGAGACGGATTGATTGTTACAAGAGTTCTCAGAAGATCTTGCTTGTGGGCGAAGGCGATTTCTCATTTTCTGCTTGTTTAGCTCGGGCCTTTCACACTGCCGAAAACATTGTTGCTACTTCGTATCTCAAAAGAAGTAATTAAGTTTACTTAACATCGATCAAAATTCTCTTTAATTACAAGCATTACTAATTAAGCAATGGACAATGGTTTATGTTGATAATCATGCTTTGAATATATATAGAGTTGCTACTACAGTATCATTGGACAAGCATACCACACCTTGAAGAGCTGGAGCGATTAGGCTGCTTATTGTTGTATAAGATTGATGTCTACAAGATGCACACTCATCCCAATCTCAAGAACAAGAAGTTTGACATCATCATCTTCAACTTCCCACATGCTGGTCATTTTGATTATTTATGTGAACGTGATACGGAATTAATCGCGTAAGATAAACTTAAGCCTGACGGGCTGAGTTGCTAACAAGTCAAAACAAATTGTTTTATAAACTTGTCTTTTTGGTTCAGATCAAAATAGATCACAATCGAATTTGATAAAAAAAAAATTTTTTGGCTCTACTTGCACAAACTTTTTAAAACAATTTGTGTTCGCTATAACGACTGTTTTTCGTTGCTGTAGCTGGTTTTATAGGAACGACAGAAAGTCGTACCTATAGGGATAATCACCTTATATCAAAATTCTTGTAGTGCCAACTTAATTTTTCATGCTCAAAAGTTTACAAACTTGTTGATTTTTATTCATTTGTTTATATATGCATTTGTTGGTTAATTTCTCTATCATTGTAACCAACAAAATGCCAAACCAGGATGTTTATGTGCATGATTAACAGGTTGCATAAGGGCTTGGTGAAAGCTTACTTTAAAAGTGCCAGCAAGATGTTGACTGCAGGGGGTGAGGTCCATTTAAGGCACAGGGATGACCCTCCATACGACAGTTGGAATGTCGTTTTGCTGGCTGCTAAAGCTGGTCTTACTTTAAAAGAGAAAGTGAGTTTTTGTAAAACTGATTATCCTGGGTATCACAATAAAAGAGGAGGAGATATTAAAACTAACAAGACCTTCCCCATCATATGTGCATATACTTTTAAGTTCACTCTCAATACACCAAAGGTCGTTGATCTTCCTTACAAAGATGAAGTTCATGTGTTGAAGATGAAAAAACAAGTTCTTGGTGACGAAATTCTAGTTTCATCTGAGGAAGATGATGATAAGTACTTTCAAGCAGAGAAAAATGTAGCTTTTGATGATTTTCTCTCTCAAAAGCTTGATGAATTGAAATTGAGCTATAAATAAGTGGTAATAATATTCATCATAAACATTAACTATTTCTTGCCAAGAAAAAGCGTGTATGAAATAAATAATTTCATTATATGCATGTGTATATAAAGTAAGTAGAGGTGGGAATTTTACGAATTTTTTTTCAAAATAGGCGTTTTCCATGCAGATGCATGGATTTTAGGTTGGTTTCTTGATTTGCATGGATTTTAGGTGAACCGCTACCCCAAGTAGCGGTTCTTGAAGATGTGCTTACACGGTGTCGATTACATGGCATTCACATGCAACGTGGACCACAACCGCCATTTGAGATAGCGGGTGAACAAAAAAAAAAGCAAGAACCGCTACTTGAAGTAGCGGTTGACACATTAATGACAATTGTTTAGCTAAAACGGTGGAGGTTAGTGTCGAGGATACACCCGCTACTTGAGGTAGCGGGACCTTCTTTACTCCCCAACCACCACTTTCTCATTTAACCCCAACCACAAACATCACACTCAATGCTTACGGTCAGAACAACAGAAACAGAAGCAATTAAAATTCAACTTTGAAATAAATGTTATACAACAACTTTGCATGAGTGGTTGCAAAGTAATTGTCCATCAACTCACACAATCCGTTCAATGTTAATAAATAGCCAAAACTCGAGATCCATTCACATCACACTAGTAATCCAATAACATATTTGTTTCACAACACACTAGCTCGTTAGCCATTTCAGTTAAAAAGCCATTTCAGAAAAATGAGTTACGATTTACATCCCGGTCCTATCGTTGATGATGTTTTGTTTCTTAAAGATTCTCACCGGGCTCGATATATATTCAATAACAAGGAGACTAAAAATTTGGTCTTCAGACGTGCCGATCAAAAGTTTTTTTCTTTGTTTAACAACAACCCGATTACCGAAAATGTTAAACGCTATGTTAACATTGCTGGTTTTGGTGGCTTACTTGATTGTGGCTATCGGAACCTTGATCATGGCCTACTTGAGGCACTCATTGAAAGATGGCGTCCTGAAACACACACGTTTCATCTGCCAATCGGTGAAGCGACGGTAACCTTGGAAGATGTAAATGTTTTGTGGGGTTTACCGATTGAAGGTGGAGTTGTTTCGGGTTGTGAAAACTCGTCAACTGTTGCCAATCGCATCGTTAGATGTCAGACCTTGCTAGGTTTGACCACTAACGAAACCGATTTTAGAGGAAACGGTTTAAAATTAACAACTCTTTTTAATCATTTAAATGATTTTTTTAATGAAAATGCAACAGATTTAGAGTGCATGCAACGTGCACGTTGTATCATACTTTATTTGTGCGGTGGCACTTTATTTTCTGATTCTTCAAATAATCTAGCGTCACTTAGCATTTTAAATAATTTAGAAAATCTAACTGCGTGTGGTCAGCTTAGTTGGGGGAGTGCTGTTTTAGCGGTGTTGTACAGGAATCTGTGTAAAGCAACATCCAGCAATGCCAACAACATTGGTGGACCAATGTATATACTGCAGTTGTGGGCATGGTGTAGAATCACTACTATTGCACCAAGGATTCTGCATCCATTTGATAATACAAGACCATATGGTGCCATGTACGGTTTAAAACTTTGTTATTTTTTATAAACAATCAAGTAATGTATACTGAATTATATTAAATGTTTATAGGTGGCGGGAAAAATTGACATATAAAGATGTCATTTCACATTCCCTAAGAGCATGTAGATCACAACTACATTGTTTACAGGAAGGGGAGGTAATTTGTTTCAATTGTTTTTTTATTTTTGTGTTCACTATTTTATGTTGAAGTTTAATCATATTTTTTTTAACAGTTCAAGTGGAGACCTTATGAGGAGGTAATCTCATTCCTACCAGAAATTTGTACCAGTGGTATTCGCAGCTGGCAGAGCGAGTGCTATGTGATTTATTGGGATGTGGTGGAATTTTATACGCCACAAAGGGTTATGAGACAATTTGGAATGGTTCAGCACATTCCTAGTCCTTTCCCTTTATCCATTAATGACCACATGAAGTTGCACACATTAACTCGGTCTGGAAAGCCAGAAAGGAATTGGATGAATACTCACTTGGAATACGTGACTGTGTGGAACCAAAGGTGGCAAAATGTTATACAAGGGGTTCGTTGTGCAACACCTACGGTAGAACCAAATTACATGCAATGGTTCTGGTCACGTACGGTTTTGTATATAACGAATCCTAAGTCACAAGAGGTCATGCAGCCCGTGTTCCAAGATCACGGGTCTAGATCGCAATTTTTGGTATGTAACATCTATGTTATAATATTTTCATCATTATCATTATATTACCGTTTTTTGACATGTTTTGTTATAATTTTTTTAGATGGATGGGATAAGTCAAACTTATCAACAAGTTGGGGGCTATATGCAAACCGACTCAACATCAAATTTCCATAACTTTGGATTGTTGCAAAACACTGCGAATCAAGTTATGGAAATGGTTAACGAAGGGAGTCGGCTGCGTTACACAACACATCTTCAAAGTGAACCTGTTAATTTAGGTGGCGATGACACAGTACCACGTAGTCTACGAAGGAGAGATAGAAGGCGTGGGAATTTAAGAAGTGGGGCTGGTACATCTGGTGTTCAACATGAAGGTGGTACATCTGGTGTTCAACACGAACCTGGAACATCACATGTTGAACATGAAAATTATGAAGCTGGAACATCACATGTTCAACATGAAAATTATGAAGTACAAGCTTCAGAATTTTCAAGTGCTCCTTCCCCTTCTTTTTTCGCGGGGTTACAATCTAACATAATGTTTCAAGACAATAATGAACAAGATGTGTACACCCCACATGCTTCAATGTTGCCATTGTTCAACCAATCTCAATCTGAAGACTTTAATTATTATGCTCCTCAATTTAGTCCAATTCAGACACATGGGTTTAGTGGTATATCACCACTTCCTTCATTGGACTTAAATCTACATATGAGTGTTGGAGAATTGGATGATGACACATTGTTGGCTCACACCACCCTAAATACTGAAGATGATGATCAGAATCAAATTGCGTCTAGACGTAGGAATCCTCAGCGCCATAGAAGACGACCCGGATGTGGGACCTAATTATGTTTTGTTATGTAAATTTTTATGTTTAACATGTTTCTTTTAATTTGAATGTTTTTTTATATTTACAAAAAAGCCATCATTGTTATAATAATAAAAAAATAATAAAAATAATAACAATAATAATAATAATATTAATAATATAAATAATAATAATAATATTAATAATAATAATAAAAATAATAATAATAAATTATAATATAAATAATAAAAATAATAACAATAATATAATAATATTAATAATATAATAATATAATAATATTAATAATAATAATAAAAAAATAATAATAAATATAATAATAATAATATAATAATAATAATAATAATATAAAATAAAAAAAATAATAAATAATAATAATAATAATATAATAATAAAAATAATAATAATAAAATAATAATATAAATAATAATATAAATAACAATAATAATAATAATAATAATAAACGTATAATAATAAATAATAATAATAAATAATAATAATATAATAATAATAATAAAAATAATAATAATAAATAATAATAATAAATAATAATAATAATAATAAACGTATAATAATAAAATAATAATAATAATAATAATAATAATAATAGTAATAATAATAAAAATAATAATAATAATAATACTAATAATAATAGTAATAATAATAAAAATAATAATAAAAATAATAATAATAAATAATAATAATAATAATAATAATAATAATAAACGTATAATAATAAAAATAATAATAATAAATAATAATAATAATAGTAATAATAATAATAAAAATAATAATAATAATAAACTTATAATAATAAAAATAATAAAAATAATAATATTAATAATAATATTAATAATAATAACAATAATAATAATAAATAATGATAATAATACCACCGAAATTGACATTAGATCTGGAAATTACATTACAACTGGAAATGACATTACAATACAATATTACTAGACATTTATTAATGAGTAAAGTTAAGCACGTGCTGCATAAAATTCGTCTGCCATAAAACGTTTGTATTTCATGCATGTATCTTGTAGATTTCCTTCAATTTAATTTGGGAGCTCTAAAACAAGGTTTCTCATTAACATACAGACAAAAACTCCAGAGTTGCTTCCAACCGGCCCATTGTATTGAGGCCACACTTCTGTTCCTAATATTTTTAGTTTTGGGATGACATCTCTACCACAATTTTCCCAGAATAAAATATTGTCCAAAAAAGATTTGAACAACGTTTCAAATTGTGTTATTATTGGGTAAAACAACCTATGAATACAAGTTGTTTGACAAACTCCATCCTCACAATTCTCAGTAAAGTACACATACATTTCAAGTGTTCGCATATCAACCCGTAGAAGTACCCAATGTGTGTCTTCAACTACAATGGGAATATACACCTAAAAATATTTATGTTAACCAAAATGGTAAATATTTTAAAACATAAGATTTACATTATTTAACCATAGAAGATTGTTACCGTATCAACATCCCATAATGCAGGGTATTCTTCTTTCATTCCAATACAAAATGGCAAAGCTCCATGGTTTGGTGTTTCACAGAGAAGGTCATAGAATTGTGGTGGCATGATAGTCCAAGGAAACAATTGCTCTGGACGACGATTCTTTGTTATTTCTTTCCATCGGAAACGCATCAACCTAGTAACCCAACCTTTTACATGCTTTAAATTAACGCATAAAAGTTAGTACATAGTGTTTGTATAATAGTATGAATAATTAAAATGATAATTATTTTGTAATTTCTTACAAGTTTTGATAAATAGCCATAATTTTGATATCCTAATATTGATCCCCAAAACTCGCGATCTAACTTCATATTTCCCACAAAAAAGGAAATACAGGATGATGCATCACCATTGTGATAAAATTCCATCACATTACATGACCAATTTTTGCTCTCTTCAACTGGACGATACCAACGTGTGTTTGTTGGGAGATTTTCTGGAGGTGTTTCTTGGACATAAGTTTGGTTTTCTGGGGGGGTATCACATACCACTTCATCATTGTAATTTTGTGGGCTATCCATGGGTTTGATATTATGGATTGAATGCAATGGATTTCAAGTGAATGTCTACATATTTATAAGGATTTATTCACATGTTTTTAAGTTGGTAGGTAGAGGGGTAACTTTGAAATTGTAAGTGGGTAGGTAGAGGGGTAACTTTGAAATTTAAAGTGGGTAGGTAGAGGATTTATGTAGAGGGTTTTTTTTTCAAATGACGACTATCATTGGAAATGAACCATTGTGATCTATATGTGAATCTTAATATTTAGTGGCTGTTTTTATTGAATATGTTGTTTTGATTTTACTTTTTATGTGGATCTGTTTAATGGTTCTGGGATCTTAAATGATTAATGTTATAACAAAAGTGCGCATACGATTACATCAAAGAAAATAGCCTTAGTACCCGAGCTACTTCTACTTTCATTAAAACATAAACATTAATGCTACAACTACAGTCAAAAAGAAGATAATAAAGTTCTTCTTTCCAATGGTAGCTTTCAGTTGTTTTACTTCATCTTCCAGCTTATTCTTTGATCTTAAAAGGCCTGGTATAATGACAGTAGCTCGTGGACACATTGGTGGGTCAAGCCAACCTAAAAATCCCTGGCACCTAGTAGCCTGCATATCAAATACGTGCTTAAAAAAAGAAATATTTTAGAAAGAAGATAGTATAACTTCTTACCTCATTAGGGCAAGAGTAGAAACGACGTCCTGGGTTTTGATCTGTCCAAGAGGTTCGGACAGTAGCCAAACGACCACAATAACACATTGCCATCCTTACACCTTAAGATCGGACAACAAAATATGGGAGATGAGGGTTGCTTAAATAAGCAATAAGGCTTGAGCTTTGATGTGACAACACATCTTTCACACATGTGACAATTATTTTATAATATATAATATTAAAAACAACAATAGCTGGCATTACAACACAACACAATCTGCCATTACAATTACATGACTGAAATTCATACAATTTTTAAAATTTATTCATCTGGAAAGAAACGCGTCTTATAAAACTGATCTGCCATTACGTGACGGAATTTCATACAGCGTTCTTCAATACCTTTTTCCACAGTAAAGGCCTTCTTATGCACCAGCTTGTACATTAGCATACACAAAAAAACACCCGAGTCCTTACCTAGACCACCTCCATTCTTTGGCAAATAGTCGTCATTAATGTTTCCCGTCTTTAGGTATCCTTTCTTTTGAGGTTTGTATGGTCCATGAATTACACGTCTCCAATAGCTAACTGCATCTAATAGCTTATCAAAAAACATGTCAAACTTTTGAAATACTCCAATATGGATCAAAGATCCATAATGTTTCGAGTATTTGTGGTTACTCCAGTATTGAGTCAACTCCATTGTACATAAATTGATTTGTACAAGTAGCCAGTCCTCAATAGCATGAACATAAATTGGAATATAAATGTATTGAACCTCCCAAAATGGAGGATACAATTCATTCAGTCCGTTGGCGTATTCTGAACCATACTTCGTTGTGTAATCATACATTTCTGAATGAAATTGCGGTGGTAGAATTGTCCAGTCAATTTCCACATCTGGGTTTGTCCTTTTATTAGCACCTCTTATAAACATCATCCTTCGAACCCAACCTTCAATATGCTGTGAAATACATTAAAAATGTTTACATAAACATTTTAATTATTAAATAAACCACACAGTAAAAAAAATTTATTTCTTACTATCGAAGAAAGTCGACCATCATTTAAATATCCCAGTAGAACTCCCCAAAATTGGGTATGAAGCTTGTTTAACCCTAAGATACGCGAATAGCAAAATGGGGCATCCCCATTATTATAAAACTCAATTGCATCCTTTGACAAACTACGAGACTCGTTGTTTACCGGTACATCTTCCTTATGGACTTTTGAAGTATCATCCACAGGAACCGTTGAATCACCATCCTTAGGGATGTTTGTTACATCATCCCTAGATGTTTTAGGGACACCAGATGATGATCCAACATGTTTCAAACTCAACCGCCTCCATTTATTAGGAACCCAGTTTAAGGAACTTTTCGTTGGTTGGGAATGATATTGCTCAACTTCTTTTTCATGTGGGTTGGACATTGTGTAAGAAAACTATGTTGATAGAAAGATAAGGATTTGTTTGTTGGAAAATTTTTATGTAGAAGAAACATATATATAGTGTGAAATGTGAAGAGATGTGTATTATTGATGTACTTTTTAATTTTTTTAATGTTTTAATAAGAAACAGAATGAAATAAATAATACACATTTTAAAACTCATAATTATTTAAACATAAATAATACACATATTAAAACCCATAATCATTGTTGACGGTTAGGACATCTATTGATCGTATGTCCAGGTTGTCTGCATAAACCACACAAACGAGTCCTACGTTCTTCAGGATAGTGGACATCCATCTCATTGTGTATTCTTCTTGCTCTCCTTCTTCCTCGCAAGACAGTTATCCTTGATGTATCCCCGCGTATTCTCCAGTCAGCTTCTCTCCAATGATCACTGTGACTAAGTGGGTAAAAATGACCATCATACTGTGCGCGATAAGTAGCTGTATGGAATCTATAATTCACAATGTCATGAGGCTGATCACCCCTCCAATGACAAACTGCGATGGCATGCGAACATGGAAATCTATAAATTTGCCATTTTCCACATGTGCATGTTTTCTTACGATATTCAACCGTATAGTCATTCCCGCCATCTTCATTCGTTTGGAGACGTGAAATAACCCTATACCTTGCATCAATTTGATCAAACAGAAATACTTGGTGTTCACGGGAACGACTGTCGCGATGATTAAACAATGTCCACATACGGGGAGGTAAAGCTGTAGTGCAACTCGTTGCAATCTCCGTGTGCTTTACGTATTGAGCTACGTCCCTTTGAAACGTAAAGTCAATACAAGCCTTAATAGGTAGCAACCTAGCTCCACGTAATACATTATTCAAGCTTTCAGATATATTGGTAGTCAGATTACCCCACCGACGTCTTCTTTCATCAAAAACAACTGTCCACTTTGATTTTTCAATATTGTTTAAGTACTGCCACGCCTCTTCGTTTAACCCTCTCATTTCTCTTTTCGCAAACCGGTACTTTCGACGTTGTGTAGTGCTCCCAATTGCCCAACATAATTTTTTCAAGCTAACACTCTTGAAATTTTTCATGAAGTTGCTTCTAATATGACGAAGACAATACCGATGATAGGCTTTCGGCTCCATCCAATCTTCATCATTCTCCATTACGTTGACAATTCCTTTATGTCGATCGGAGATGACACACAACTTGCCCATGCTGTTATTTCTAACATGTTGATGAAATTGTTGGAAGAACCAACTCCAACTTTCATTGGTTTCTTCATCAACTATTGCATACGCCACAGGCAATATGTAATTGTTAGCATTCTTTGAAACAGCAATCAAAAGCTTACCTTTGTATGGTCCCTTAAGATGAGTTCCATCTACAGATATTATCGGCTGACATAGATGAAAGGCTTTTATGCATGGACCGAATGCCCAGAAGACAAATTTAAACACAGCACATTCTTGCGTACTATGTGGATGATGGAACCACGTTACTACGGTACCATCATTTGAGGACTTCAACGCTTCAACATATCGTGGCAACTCTTCAAAGTTGCTCTCCCAACTACCGTGAATCTTCTCTATAGCTAATCGTCTAGCAATCCACGCTTTAGAATACGTAATATCAACATGCAACTTCTCTTTAATATACGCGCGAATCTGCTTGATTGGAAATGATATATCTTCCCGGATTTGCGGGAATATATGAGAAGCAACGTCTTTGGATCTGAGAGAGCGATTGTTGTTTCGAATGACCGTTGAATAGCATGTATGACTACATGTCCATGTAGTAATTCTCCATAAGTGATGGTTTCTTCTTTTAGAAGCAGTTACACGCCATCGACATAAAGGAGTGTTGATAACTGGAGCAGAATCCCTTTGAGGTTGTGCAGTTTTGCATCTAGCTTTCCATAATGATGGTTTGCTATCTGCCACGTAAATCTCTCTATTACAAGAAACGTTCCACCTTCTAACTGCGTAAATTACATCGTTTTTGGAATTAAAATACATTCCAAGACGCAATTCATTGGAATCTTCGTTCCATATGTCCATGTCTTCCTCCTCATCGAAATCAGGAAGACCATAGTCATTTAACTCCTCAGCCTCAACATTGAGATCAAATGTTGCTTGGGAGAACCCTTGGTGAACTCCAAAGTTGTATCGATCCCATGACTCAGGAACCACATCGTCATTTTCTGATTCATCATTGGATGGGGGGAATTCACTTTCCTCACTTTCAATGGTCATATGACCTTCGGAGTGTTCAAACCCGTCACTTTCACAATGATCATTCTCCTGCATAACAGTCGTATGATCAACCCCAACTTCAAACGGGCCAGAGAACCCTCTCAACAAATCCATACAACTGGTTTGCTGAAGTGAAAAAGTTGTTTGCCATTTCACCTTGATATGAGCCATGAAGTGAAGCTCATTTTCAGCTAGAAAGTACAACATATTCATACTTTCCTCAGAAACTAAATAAGAACTTTCGGAAATGCTTTGAAATGAGTAATACAATAACAAATTCAGAATAGATGATTCTTTTTGAATTTGAATATGCTTGCAAATTTCATCAACAAACTGCTCGTATGTCATTCTATACCTCATAATAAACGATGTGGATAGAGTTGATTCATCATAATTAACAACACCATTTACATAACAAGTTTCCCCATTCCAATATAACTTTACAAGGAATGGTCGAAATGAAGACATGATTTTGAAATGTAATGGTTTAGCACTGAATTATGTGAGGTAAGAAATAGTTAGAGTGTTTTGATGAAAGGTATTGATCAAAAAAATAAATGTTAACCTCACTATATATAAGAACATAAATATATAATGGATTGTACGATTTATATACATGGGAAAAAATATAGATGAAATATAGTATTTTTGTAACTTTATTTTTTTATTCATGTATTTAAATAATATCAATTCAATTAAAACATATGGGAACAAAAGTAGGTGGGTTTAATATATTAACACGTGACAAAAAATAGGTTTACATTACTTTTAATAAAAAATACAAAAAATAGTGGGTAGGTGTGTGTATGAGTGTGTATGAGAATAAATTATTTGTCCTTGTTTTACAGATTTTTTTTTTGTTAAAAAATTTAACAATAAAATATACAAAAAATAGTGACTCACTGAACCACTTGCTTCTATATTTTTTAAAAAGTGTATCAGCAAAACAACAAAAGTAGGTAGTAAATTTAATGGTTTGTCCTTGTCTACAGAATTTTTTTTTTCATATTGTCACGTGTATCTGCTCATGTTTGAATGAACACAACGAAACAAAATTAGGTATGAAAAATAAAACGCATGTGCTTAAATCTGTGACCCGTGACCCGCTGTATCTGCTCACAAGGAAACAAAAGTAGGTGGTAAATACGTGACCCGCTACCTCAAGTAGCGGGTGTGCTTATGAGCACTTAAACCGCACCTAATCACGATTGAAATGAAAATTAAATGGGAATAGCAAGAACCGCTACTTCAAGTAGCGGGATATGTACTTTTTGATCAAGACCCGCTACCTCAAGTAGCGGGTGTGGTTGCCACGGTGGTTTCAATGACACGTAGGATGCCACATCTTCAAGAACCGCTACTTGGGGTAGCGGTTCACCTAAAATCCATGCAAATCAAGAAACCTACCTAAAATCCATGCATCTGCATGGAAAACGCCTATTTTGAAAAAAAATTCGAATTTTACCCATGTGAAAGAAAATGGGTTGGTTTGGGTAAACAATTATAGTATAATGGGTTGAAATGGGTAACATCGAAGTGTTGGTATGTGTAACACTTAAACACAATGCGAGTCAAGACGGGTAACCAAAAAAGTATGTAAATGTAATGGATTCAAACATTTAAGAATGATTAAGAACATATTTGATGAGAAAATCACTAAAAATTATCCAAATGCACTATTTGTTTACTTATAACACATCTTAAGTTAAACTAAATTGATGTTTTTTAAAAACAATCCATATAGACCTAAACTGATTTGGCTTAAAACCCGTTCTGACCCGCACGCATTCTGACCCGAACCCCTTTTGACAAGTTACCCAATCCGACCCAACCCGCCCATTTTGCCAGGCATAAGCGTAAGGTTTAAAGTTAACTGTCTAGAATAAATTACGGTTTTGACCCATGTGGTTTAATTGTTTTAACTATTTTGGCCTAAATAGAATCTTATATCAATTCAACCCCTATGGTTTAGACAACTATCGGCTTTGGCTCCTCAAACTTAACTAAAACTATGGTTAGTATTTAAACTTTTGTAATGTACTCTAGAAAAAATGTTTACTATTTCTTTGTTAAAATAGTTAAACTTTTGTAACGAATAATAAAAGTTAGTATTTAAACATCTTGCTATTATAATATATAAACATCTTTTTTTGCACATGTCAATATATTAGGCCATTCTTTCCACATGTCATTTTTTTAAACTCTCATTCATTATCTTTCAAATTAAATGATAGCCATAATTATATTATCTAATTTATTAAATAATTATAAATCTAATGACTAATTATATTATATATCTTTTACATATTAAAAATTAGTTTTAATAAATCAAAAAAGAAATATTTTTTTATCAAAAAGCATAATTAAAAAAGTTTTCAAAACATGAATTTTTTCTAGACAATAGTTGTTTTTTAAAAAAATAATTACTTTAAAATTTGTAGTTTTGGGAAAAATGAAAGTTTTGTAAAAATAAGTTTTCTTAAAAATAATTTTTTAAAAAAGTTTTCTTATAAAGTACATATTATTTCAGTTTTCAAACACGGGATTTAACCTAGTTTGTAACTAAAACAAAATGATTTTTTGTGACAAGTCGGTTTTGATCAGTTTTAAAAAAAAAATTTGGCCTTTTTATCTTTTTTTAACTTTCATAGATAAAATAGACTTTTGAGTAAATAATTAATATTTATTAGTATTTCACTCTTGGCTTATAGGTTTTGTAAATTACCTATAAGGTTCCAAATCTTAGACATTTGTAACACATGTACTCCTTAGGTCACCAAATTACCTTCACATAATGATTATATGTGTTACAAATATTTAAAGTTTGAGACCATAGGGTAATTTATATAACTTAGAGACTAAAAGTTAAATACAAACCACATGAACCATTTCGGTAATTTACACTAGACTTTTTAAAGAAACCTTAGTTAAGCAGTTCTTAAATACGACTTAATTAACAATCTTTTGTACTCGTAGTTTTTTTTAACGGCTATTCTCACGTATTACCTAACCTTTGGGGGCGATCGTCCAAGGTCGGACTCCTCCAACCGCCGTGAGAACGCATACCCCCTGATGCGCAGGAACCCCGTTGAATGGGTAAACCTCCCCCCCAATCGGAATCAAACCTGGGATAAACTCCAAGCTAACTCTTCACCAGGTGTCCGTCAAACTTGCCTCCAGATGGATTCAAACCCCGGCCTCCATACTGGAAGGTGAGAGCCCTAACCATTGGGCTTTGACGGAGATAATCATTAATCATACGCAATAACTGATGACTATAATGAAGATCGGCAATCATGACTCAAAGCAAGATAAATATTTTGAGTTGAAATAGACAACATCATAACATCAACAGATTGAAATGAGTAACCATCTAAAATAATATGAGTCAAGACAAGTAACTTAAAAAACTATGTAAATAGAGATGATGAAAGAAATAGCTTATAATATTATGCTATTAGTATGTTGTGTTTTTTTGGTTTTAATTTTTTTGTATGAATCTTGAAAATGATTGTTAGTTGTCATTTTGGTTGTTTCTCACATTAATTTAGTACACAATTTATTATTATTTGTAATATTTTGTTCGTCTCCGATTTATACTATAGGGTTGTGTTATTCAAACAACCAACTGACACACCTCACACCGATATATCCCGTATTGGTCAATACGAGGCGTATAGATGGACAATCTTTGGGTGTAAGTGTCAATGATTGGACCCTCAATGACAATGATTGGACCCTTATACATCACGTAGTGACCACTACGAGGCATATACTTGGCAGGGGTGTTAAAATATATTTTTGGATGTGTAGATAACCCCTCGCATTATATAATGTATTTAGAGCATTAGGCCGGCCGCAACGTTTCCCCCGCCCGCCCAGCGGCTTTCCTCTCTTCGACAGCCCTTAGCTGGAACAATGCCCCCCTCGTCCACGGGTCCCGCCCGGTGAGACTCCACGGCCCCCGCTCCCCGTTCTCTTTCTCTCTTTTTCACTTTCTGACTGGTCCAATGGAATAGTGGGGAAGAGTTTTCAGTAGGGTGACTACTGTAGGGGTTTAAGGTTTCAATAGGATGATGATATGACAGGAAATTTCGGTGTAGAATGATTTTCAGTGGGGTGACCACTGTGAATAGTCTTAAGGTTGATGTTTGGATTGCTCTAATAGGTGGACCACATAAAAAGTCAAAAGGAATGTCCTTATAATTCAAATTTTCATGCTTTATTTTCGAAATATAATATGTGGACAATGATTATATTACTTCTTTTATTTCTTGCTTCATGACATGCTATTTCGATCTTGACTTGTTTTTTCTAATCGTTTTTAGTAGCTACTTCTTCTTATAACATTTTTTTTCTACATAATAAAGTATTATATATAAAAGGTATAATTATAAAATTATAACTATTTTTTCCTTTCGTTCAACTAGAAACATATAACATAGCAAAGTTAGTTTATTGGTTAATGTTTGGCTCTTTACTCTTAGAAACTATGGTTCAAGTCTTACTGGTAGCACTTTAATAAATACCAGTTGGAGGAGGAATATTTAGCTTAATATCAGGTTCTGAACAAATAAATCTTAGTTACCAACCATTAAGATAACTGAAAGTAACACAACAGGTAACAAGAAACATATAAAAAGAATAATTTCATCGTCTTTTCCGCTAAGTCCAAAACACACAATCATGTTGTATCTTTTTCTTCCCTGTTATTCTTTCCTTACTTTCATCAAGTCGGAGCATATTCCTGTCCTTTTTTCTCTTCCTTAACTTCACTTTCCCTTCCTTTGCATGAACTGGGAACATAGCGTTAATCTTTCCCGCTAAACCCTAATCGAACCTCACAATTCACAGAAAACCTCTGCCACATTTGCTCTCGTCTGGGTTGATCTCCGCTGCTTTGAAGTTGTCTGAAGCAATTCGACGATTTCAGGCTTTGGAGCAGCTTCTGATTCGTGAATGAGGTAACAATCGAGCCCTTTTTCTTTTGATCTTATACATGATGCATGTACACTGCTACAGAATTCGAAGATCAGTTTTGGACTTTGATTCCGTCCGGACTCTTTAACTTGGTTAATCCAGAAACGGGTCATTGTAGTACAAAAATATCTTAATCATATGAACTGTAATTAATCAATCGCTGAATTGCCTTGTTTGAACATCTCATGAATCAATAATCTTCCCTAATGGTTTCATTTTGACCACTGTATAGTTTTGAAGCCTTAAAAAGTAATTAAGATGGTAGCATCACTGTTGTGTTTGTTTTCTTAAAAAGCGTGGTTTACAAATTCTAATGAGTTAATTTAATTAATGATCCTGTTATGATAATTGATGTGAATGTTGAATAAGGTTTGGCCTTTTCCATTAAATACTGGTAACTCAAGTACACAAGTCAAATTTCATGACTTGCCAGGGGCAAAGCTTTGGAAGGGGCTGTGGGTGCCCCGGCCCCTGTCGTTTTTCCACTCAGAAGGGTTGCTTTAGTAGTATTTCGTCGGAAAAGTTTATAGAAATTGAGTCCGGCATGCACCGTTTTCTTCCTAAAAATCTTTCGGCAACCTTGGTCTTTGCTAGGTTCTATAAGTGTTATTCCTATATTAAGGTTCCAGAGGTCCAATTATTTTGATTGTATACATTGTTCTCTCTATTGTTGTTAAGGGTTTCATCACCTGTTTATCTTTATTATTTAACTTCAAATACACTTCTTTTATAAAATGCTGGTTTAATGCATTTCCCAAATTACTTTATAACATCTTTACAAAAACTGATTTACTTTCTAAAATGTAAGTCATAAAAGGGGACCATCGTCATAAATAATATTCAAATTATATATGGTTGAATCTTTACACCATGTAAAGGTATTTTTATGAATTTTCTCAGAGAATGTTGGAATGCCATCATATTACCAGGGTCATTACTCATTAGCTCCGAGTACATTATGATGAACATGCGCTACTCATTATGTTTTATGAACTTGGAATCACTCTCAAAGAGCATGCAACACCTCACTAGACTTTGACAACCTGCTATTTCTTCATGCGGGAAGCTGAAATTTTTGAAACTTAAGTGTCCGCAACTTGTATCAGAGCAGTTAGTAGTTGAGGTACTTTGTAACTTTGATACATGCATTCATGAGCTGGTAACTCCAGTTTATGGAGATCAAGAGGTATCAAAGAATGCTACATGATCTACCTTATTTCAAGTCCTACTTGCATACATATTGTAACACTTACATACATAATACCACATCCCAATTACTGTGTGATTCAACTGTTGTGTTTTAGAGAGACATGGATAGATTGAAAGGAAAAGAGAGAGTGATTCATGTATACAAGAGTTCTCAGAAGATCTTGCTTGTGGGAGAAGGCGATTTTTCCTTTTCCGCTTGTTTAGCTCAAGCCTTTCGCACAGCTGAAAACATCGTTGCTACTTCATACCTCAAAAGAAGTAAGCTTAATTTCTAGATCCTGACAAACATTACTAATTGATCTTTCAATTATCTGATTTTCATCTAGGATACAGGTTAGGAGCTATAGTTTTGAGGAATGCCTGATTGTCATGTTGGAATGTTTGCTTTATGTCTTTTACTAGGTTTGTTGCTTTACTAGGTACTTCGTTAGTCTGCTATGTTGGTTTATTGGTTTACTGCTTTATTGCTTTACTACTTATACATGCTTTGTCTACGTGTGCCTATGTGTAGCCTTTTTTTTTTCTTGTGGTGTGTTTGATGTAAAAAAAATAATAATAATAGTAGTAAAATATATATATATATATATATATATATATATATATATATATAAACGGTTTTTCATGAGCCGGGGGTCTCTTCTGATGCAGCCTCTCTACCCTTCTGGGGGTAGGGGTAAGGTTTGTTTTCATCTCTTCCCCCCAGACCCTACTTTTAAGTGAAATTTCACTGGGTATGTTTGTTTGTTTCATCTAAAAAGACTGCACATTGTTACAGAATCACTGCTCAAAAAACATTGGACTAGCAAACCACACCTTGAAGAGCTGGAGAGCTTAGGCTGCAAATTGTTGTATAAGGTTGATGTCTACAAGATGCACACTCATCCCAATCTCAAGAACAAGAAGTTTGACATCATCATCTACAACTTCCCACATGCTGGTCATTATGATCATTTATGCGAACGTGATCCGGAATTAATCGAGTAAGATACAAAATTATATGCACTTATAATAAGCATATTTGTTTGATATCAAAAGTACGGTCCTGTAAACATGTGTACCTAAAATTAAATGAAATTTACAAAAAAAGGGTTGTCTCTGCTTGCATTTATTTAAATACTTAGATTTATTTTTTGAGTGATATTTTAACTAGTTTTTCTGATTTTTAGTTTGGATTTTTGTAAATTTGTCACTTTATGAAATTTATATAAAAAAAGGCTTCTACAACATTATTTGTGCGAATATAAACAAATAAACTTACCCAGTATATAACCACTTTTCAGTAGGGTTAGGGGGGAAAAGGTGAACACAAACCTTGTCCCTATACCAGTTAGGATAGAGAGGCTGCTCCGAATGAGTCCCTGGCTCAAAGTTATCGTTAGATAATATGCGAAATGCAATATGAATATGAATATGAATATTACTCTAATAATCTGAAATTTGTTTTCCCGGCTCTCTCTCCTGATAAATTCTAACAAATTTTAATAATTAAATATTAAAAAAATATAAATCTTCTTATTCTAATAATTTACTAATTTACTAAAACTTGATAAACTATAATAAGATTTATATTATATATTATTTTAAAATATAATATGTGGTCCAAATTAAATCTGAATAAAAAATTGAGTTTTGAATAAACAAATCTTTTTTAATGTGGGTTAATGTGAACCGTATATTTATTTTCAAGATTTCAAATCAATGCTCACATAGGGTTTAAGGGTTTTCTCTCTAAGATTGGGTTTTCATACGATATAATCCCTATATATATATATATATATACACACGTGTGTGTGTGTTGTGGTGATCGATATGTGCTCATTGCTACTTAGGCCAATGCTTGAACTAGTTATTGTACCATTGTGCATGATTGAGTTCGTGTCTACATGTATGCTTGACAGGATGCATAAGAAATTGGTGGAAGCTTACTTTAAAAGTGCCCGCAAGATGTTGACTGCAGGGGGTGAGGTCCATTTAAGGCACAGGGATGACCCTCCATACAACAGATGGAATGTCGTTTTTCTGGCTTCTAAAGCTGGTCTTACTTTAAAGGAGAAAGTGGATTTTTATAAAAGTGATTATCCTGGTTATCACAATAAACGAGGAGGTGATATTAACGCTAACAAGGCTTTTCCTATTGTATGTGCTTATACTTTTACATTTGTTCCTTGTCTACCGGAGGCAGTTGATCTCCATTATTATGATCTTTTGAAGAAAGTTGAAGCTCAGGTGTTGAAGATGAGTAATCAAGTTTATGATGATAAAATTCAAGTATTATGCAGGAAAGAAACAGTTTATGATCATGTTAGTGCATTAAAGATAAAGGAGGAATATCCTGGTCAACAACATTTGAAGAACGAAGTTAATACCAGGTTTCAAAAGGATGCAGTGGACGATCTTCTAGAGAAGGATGAAGCTAATGATGATCTAGAGAAAGAAACAGTTTATGATCATGTTAGTTTATTAAAGATAAAGGAGGAATATCCGGGTCAACAACGTTTGAAGAATGAAGTTAATACCAGGTTTCAAAAAGATGAAGTGGACGATCTTCTAGAGAAGGATGAAGCTAATGATGATCTTTTTGTTCAAAAGGGAAATGAAGTTTATCTTCTGAAGAATCTTTTATACCTGACCTTACTTCTGGGTATATACTACTTGATCTTTGTAGATCCTATTAATTAGCCATTAATTATTCTGTGTGACGAATATTGTATTTTAGCGTATTGTGTGCTTATCGTGTGTACGTGGGTTCAGTGAGAATCAAAGTTGATATTTGTTGATCATTGTGTGTTTCGTGTTGATTCCTGCTTTCTTGGCGCTTTCTCTTAGTCCTGGTGGATAGTGATGTGTTTGACTTTGTAGTATAGACGAGAGGATACATTATGCTTTTTGGGGACCATTAACTGTGAAGAGAGGTGCGAGGAGGGGAGGAAACGGGGGATGTATTTTCGCGTGCTCGAGATGATAGATCATCTTCAAGCTATAAAGTTTTTGGTAAATGCATTATAGGCATAGATTAAGTTGAGAGATTACATATTATTTTGCGACCTTGTAAGCTTATCTTTGAATGTGTTTGTGAAGATCTTAAGGTATTTTTAGTTATAGCTAGTGTTGAACTTGACAATATTGACAATCACAAATCTATAGATGAGATGTATAGAAAGAAATTATTGGGTATTATTTGGTGTGCATGAAACAAGATGAAATGAAATAAATCATTGTGACAGAAGTATAGAACAAGGAATTTTTTTTTTGTAGCTATCTAGAAATGTAACTAAACTATTCAAAAAAAAAAAAAAAAGTGATTTTTTTCTTTAGTGATTTACTGATTTTCATTCCTTTACATTTTATTTACAAATTTAATATCAATCAACAATACTTACGAAATCTTACATATCAGGCATCAATTACACTCACGTATACGGTATATCAAGTATATATGTTGGATTTGAATAAAAATACATGTTGAAATTCTTAGTTACTTTTATCTTGCAATTTTGATATAATTTTATAGCATATAAATATGCATATTAACATCAAATACATTCATAAATGAAAAAAAAAAACAATTTTCAACGCAAAAAAACTAACGGAATAAAGTATTATTAGATAAAAATTAATGAAAAATAAAATTAAAGTTAAATTTTTTTTTTCCAAATTTATGGTGCGATGCATCTTTTAATTGCATTATCTCTTCATCTTAGCAATTCTACAAAAGTTTAGAATGTCAAATTACGAAATAGTACGATGAACAAAAATTCCGGTGACTCCTGTGATCACATCGTAATCCAACCTTAAATTTTGCCAAAAGAATTGGATTTTACAAACACATATGATCATTTTAACTAGGGAACCAAACCGTATGAATGCCCGAAAGAAACTGAACCGAATTGAGAAATCGGTTTTTGCTTTGGTTATCGGTTTTAGATTTATTTTTTTTTAAATCGGTTTATTTGGTTTATTTAGTAAACTGATTAAACGAGATTTAGATACAAATTTATTAGTTTTTTATCAACAATATATAAGGTTAAATTTGTTTTATTCGGTTAGGTATAATCACTTAATCCGGTTTTTAACCAGTTTATTTGATTTTTAATCGGTTTATTTTGTTTAATTAAGTTTGTTTTTTAACTGAAACTGAAACAAATTGAATTCGTTTAACGATCTTTCGAATTCGGTTTTGTTCGGTTACAGATAATAAAATTTCAAAATCAATTAAACCGAATTGAATAAACTAAATAAAAAAAATAATGAACCATAAACACCTCTAATTTCAACTGCCACCCTTGGTGTCGCCCCATATTGCATTATTGCCCCCTTCGCCATTTCTGCCATTGCCACCCCGGCCTCCTGTTTTTCAGGTCAAAAGGGTCTATTTAGTATTATTTCGTGGAAAAATCCTTCTGTTCCCTTAGTTTTCTTCTTAAAAATCCTTCGGCCCCTCCGTTTTCTTCCTCAAAATCCTTTGGCCCCTCCGTTTTCTTCTTAAAAATCCTTCGCCCCACCCCACCCCCCGAGCTTTTTTCAAGCTCCGTCACTGGTCGCCGCCTTCCCCACTCTCACCCCTGTGGCAATCTTGATAGGAACCATGTTGCCTCCATTGTCACCGCCCTCATCATACATGCCTCAACCCCTTGCCGATGGTGATGGTGAAGACTAGTAGATGGTTGCTGATGATAAATTTCATCTGCAAATAATTTGTCACTCAGATTGCATCTGAAGTTTGATTTTAGTCTCGTTTGGTCAAATTTCTTCACAGGTGTTAGATGTTTACACGTCTATGAGAAATAACTGTAAGAGTAACTGTCAGAATTATAAAAAGTAATGGTTTTAAAAAGAAGGATTTATTCTAATACCAATCAACAAGTTAGTAAAAAACTAAAATAACCATATTTATATTCACATGATTTAAGGGTTATAAAACTAATTTTTTTAATGTGAAAAAAGTTACCATTATGCCCTTTTAACTTGTAATTACAAATGGTTTCTTTAGCTTTCAAGTAATAATTGAACATTACTCTTTAAAAAAATTATAAGAAGGCCGAAAACTATAATTATAGAGAAGAATAGAATTGTATAACATAGATTTCCTTCTATGATTTTTGCAATTAATTAAGTATTTAACGGTTACCATTTCTCCTAAGGCCTCATGACTTTCTTTTATCCTATCCAAAAATGTTGCTCCAAATGCCCCCTTGTCACTTACTTTCGTTCAAATGATTCAATTAATAAAATGATAAGCTAGCCTCTAAAGTACGATCCTAACAGGGTGTTGCTAAGGACACATCAAGATGAATCATTTGACACTATCTATACATGGGCTATATGAGTAGTATATATAACGTATATTTAACTGATAAACTTGTCATATATCACATCAAAGACTCTATATGACTCATATAGCTGATACGAGAGACCTATACGCGCGGGTTATATGTATACAAGGGATCTATATGACTTATATATGTTTATACAAAAGACCTTATATATATAAGTCATATACCCTGTACGAGTCATATAGAGTCTGTAGCATCTAATGAACCTTACGTTGTGTCCTATATATTAACCAAATCCATCCTAATATAATAATATAAACGAACTCTAGAATGTTACATGTTGGTAGGTGGTATTTTAAGAAAATCATAGCCATTGTCTTAACAGGTTAGTTTTTTTGTTAGTACAACTAAGGAAACTACAATATGGCAATTTTGGTTTGCATCATTTTAACGTTTACGTAACGTTATTTTCATATCATGCAAATCTTTTGTAGATGGTATTATTCTAAAAATTCTCATCCAAGTAATGAGTACTACGTCATATCGTCATCGTCATTTATTTTTAATAGCGCGCTTAATTAATAGCAAAATGTAGAAACTTTCTTGATTACTTGCTACGTGGCGAAAATAATAAAATCAAAGATATTTATTTAACTCTCTCAAGATATATTATGCTAAAGGTTTAAATCATATTACAGTTAAGCTATAATATAAATATAAAAGATGTTATGAGTATGTCTACCGCTTATATAATTACCCTTTACTACACCATTAAATGCTTTACCTGACTAAATTTTAAAGACTTTTCACGACGATTTTTCATTAATATAGGCCAAAAAGACCTGTCGCGAATTCGCGATGGCTTATGGTTGGTAAATATGTCGCAGGCAGAGATTCATACTTATAGTGTAAATAGTCGTTGGAATGGCCTTCATCGGTACAAATTAAGCCTATACCGATGACATTCCGGTGCTAGAGGCGTGAAAAAAAAAATTTTTTTTTGGGCTTGCGCCGACGACATTTAATCGGAATAGATAAAAAATTTAAAAAAAAATGGGGGAGGTCTATATATGCCTGCGACATTTAGTTGGCATAGGTTTCGTAAAATAGCTCCAAAAAGCCCACTTTTTCGGTATGGCTATAACGACTAAGTGCATGTTTGGGATTCCATTCAAAATTAACTTTTTAACTTATTGACTTAATGAAAAAGCTATTAAGTTAAAAAGTTGTTTGGTAATTTAAAAAGCACTTTTAGTTTTAACTTTTTGAGCAGTGTTAAAAAGTCATTTTAAAAAAGCTACTTTTTCTGGCTTTTTAACTTTTTATGACTAAAAAGTCATTTTTTGACCTTTTCATACACAAAAGCTAATCCAAACATATTTTTAAAAACTTCATTTCAAAAAGTCATAAGTTCATAAGCACTTTTAACAAAAAGCACTTTTAAACTTAATAAGCAATCCCAAACATGCCCTAAATCTTGACATTATAGGGTCAACTTTTAAAAGAATCCCAGAAAACATGTACCGACTATATGTCGTCGGCATAGACTATCCTATATCAACGACTTTTGTCGTCAGGAAAAGCCTCGTTGGCCCCTGTTTTGTTTCTTGCGCGCAGTGCGTATCCCTTTTATTAATTTTCTTGATCTACTTCTAGTTGTGATCAGTTATTTTATGTCTGTAAAGCACTGACTTAATTATGCTTTAATGCCCATGCACGTACCAGCCAGTGGATACGACTTTCGATTATAAATTCCATGAAATACACCCAAGGAATTCCACAGGTAATTAATCACATATATTTGATTCTTATTATTTTATTAAGACTACGTGTTAGATTAGAATTCTAAAACAGATCCAAAATCCATGCTAGCTAGATTTCTTTTTTTATTCAAATTTTATGTATATAAAAATATGTTAATCAGTTTAATTCATATAAATATAATATACAGCCTCGTTAAACTAGCTACTAGAAGTTAAAATACCTATATATTGCTTTAGGGAATTTAATGCTAATTAATAGAAACAACGAACATCATGTTTTCGCGGTATTAAAATTTTTATTTATTAGTAAACAAATATGAATGCCACAATATATACATTACAACAAAATAAGCTTAATACTAACATTTTTAGTTATAAAATGTTTCATTAATTGGCTGAAATTTCATTAGGAATATTAAAACTTTTGTCAGATTATGTAACCTTTTTGTCAGATGATGCAACTATTTACAAAGTGCATTATGTAACAAAAATGTTTCATTACGGTTAACGTAACATTTCTTTAAAAAATGAAATATTGCATTAAGTTTATTTTTTAGTAGCTAGTTATATAATTGTATAAAATCTCTTAGAATTTGTAGCCGACCATGATAAAGTATACGAGCTAGCAAAGCCGGCTCTTCTTTAAAAATTTAGACGCAAGAGCCTAGGGTCTCTAAATTTTTTGGGCTCCAACCATTCGGGTTATATTTGGTTTGTCGTTACTTCTTTTGTTGTTTTGAATATGAAAAATTAGAAAGTTTATTCATATTCTTAAAAGAGAGAGTTTTTAAAGGTTATTACTTTCTAAATAGTTATATTTTCTACGCTTTTGTTTTACCTTTACTTGACGTTGTAATAAATCTTTTATTAATGATACAAGTGAAAATTTTAGACAAACTTTTTTAGTGGTAAATTGGGTAATCAAGCTCATTAACAAATATATATGTCAGAGTTATAAAATATTATCACTAAGTATTGTACTTTATAGTTTCTTTGTTTATGTTATTTATTATTATCATTTATTATCTGTAATATGAGCAACTTATGTAAATAGAGACAAATTATGTTTTTTAGAATTTGGGAACCGTAATTTTTATTGGAAACAAAAACGTTATTTACAAAAATGCCTCAATTTTTGTATTCATCTTGGGTCTCCAAAAAACTTAAGCCGGCCCTGCAAGCTAGTGATGTTAGCGGTCAGTATACTAAATACAAGACCAAATTAACACTGTCTAACCTAAGTTAAAGACACAATAACTAATTCTAGACCTAGACTTAACCTAAACACCTAGTAATAATTGGAAATCCTAAACTAGACTGCTACGTAGGCAAATGTACCTATCGATGACAGAATAGCTGGTGGAAGTCCGGATATCGAACCAATTGACACTAGTATAGCAAACTAACCTAGATTGTGGACAAAATAAAGTAAAAGAGAAGGGGGTGTCACACACCCAAATTCCCACTCGTGGTGTCAGTCCACGTGGGTGTGACGTGGCCAGAATCACAGCTCAATGGTCATATAGAACACCTCTATATGCGTTTACAAAACCAATATTTGACATAATACGACAATGAAATAGTTTGCAGCTGAATATAAATAATATTGCAGCGGAAATAAAATAAGTTTAAAACATGCAGAAACTAAATGAAATTGTTTTTCAAAAGACAGCTATCATGAATGCGGGGTCCTATGCTCATATCCCCTAATGTGCATTCCTGCTCCATACCGAGCCCTAGGCTCCAAGTGTCAGTACGTCACTACCGAACTAGACCTGTTTGTACTTGCCTCCACTGTGTCTCGTACACACAGTAAATTAGGTCAGAGTTGGCACGGGTTATGACACCCAGTCAACATTGTGCCCCGTGGGGTTGGTCATACCCTAATGGATCCATCCAAATCTACCACGTTGTTTGTTCATTAACGGTAAGACTTTGTGAGGACTTGTTACGAGTTCAACACTTAATGTTTGTCCAATAAATCAGCATACACCAAAAATGTTTGTACAGTAATAAATGTTTGACTCGATGTAACTAGTATTCTCCCCCTATTTAAAAGCGTTTGAAAAGAGTAAAGAGGGCCGTAAACTCACCTTAGCGGTGATCAAGTAATATATGCGTAAGCTCCTCGAGTAAGTGGCGCGTCGGTCACCGGCAACCTATATCGTATACCGTAAGTGAGTTTGTGTAAGTGACCGTGCTAGTGCTCGTGTTTGTGTCCAACAACCTTCGGTTGTTCATGTTTTTCCGTGTCGGTCCACAATGACCGTGTTTGCTCGTGTTGGTCCACATTGATCGTGTTTGACCATGTTTGACCATGTGGGTCCATAATGACTGTGTTTGACCGTGTTTGACTAGAGTTGACCAAAGTTGACCGTGTCAAGTCAACAACCTGTTGGTGAACCGTGTGACGGTTGTGAATCGTGTAGCAAATCGTGTGCAAAACGCGCAAGTCGCGTCTATGGACAACTTACTATTGATAGTAAGTTTCCATTTATGGAAAGTTCACAAAGCATAACGGTTTTAGAGTTCTAGCATGCTCGTTAGTCCTACGTGATCATGTTAACACATAACACATCATCATACGAAGTCACATAGGTCGTTTATAACATGTTAGCACATAAAAGTTTCCTAAAATGGAAAGTTTTCATTTATAGCATACGTGACATCGGAAACCATCTAACTTAGCATCTAATCATCATATCATAACATAATAAGCCATTTAGCATGCTCAAATCACACAACATGTTTACAAATTGGTTTTTGTAAAAATAAAGTTACTATAAATAGTAAATTTGTGGTTTTTGCACAAAAATGACCATCTTAACATTTCTAAACCAATTCTCATGCCATCAATCATTCTAATATGCCATTTAACATCATTCTAACATGATCCAAATCACCATTTATCAATATTTCATCAATAAAAGTTACTAAATATAGTAACTGTGTCAATATGAACATAATCAACTTCTAAATCATATTCTAAGCATCAATATCACCCTATATACATTCAAATAACATTTCTAGCTACATGCATGCTCATTATTTTCACCAAATCATCATCTTGTAACTCAAAAGTTACTAATAATAGCAAGTTCATCATAAACTCATATTTTAATCATTTTAACAATATTCAAACATGTAGATCATCACTAATAACATCAAAAATCATATATCATCATTCAAGATCATCTAAAGTGCTCTAGATCATGCATGCATGCTATTATATTGATCATCCATGACCTAATCACGTATCATAACAACACACATCATCATGGAACATCATGAAACATCATCTAAACCTCTTAGATCATCAAGAAATGCATTTAAATCATCAAACCCAGATCTAAACATCACAAAATTCGTGCATGTGATGGTGTAGTGCTTGCATGTGTGATTTAACACTTGCATGTGTGTGACATGATGTGTAAATGAGTGTTTTAGCCACAAGAACTACCTTAAAGGCTCAAGAACTGAGAAGTGTTGATGTTAGCAGCTTCTACCGACTCCTGGAACACTGATTCGAGCAGAGGTGAAGTGAGGGCGGTGGTGTCAAGCTCCCAACGTCTTCCTTCAAGCTTCCAAAGCTTCAAGAACCTCAACAATGGCTTCAATGGCTTCCTATATGTGTGTTTTGCATGTAACAGAGGTGTTTTGGAAGAAAACTCGTGCAATGGCGTCTGGAGTCGACTAAAATGATGATATAGGGATAATGATGGATTTTGTGTTGCTCAAGAAGATTTTAAGCTGTCAGAGATGTCAGGCGTATCGCCTGACGTGTGTGATTGGCGCCAGTCGTTACGCGCGGGTGCACCGGATGAGGCACTCAGTATTCCATCCGCGCGTATCGCCTGAGGTTAAAGCCTCGGGTCAGGCGTACCGCCTGGCCCAATTGTCAAGTCCAATAAGCTTGTTTTGTTGTTCTGGGTCCATTCTCGCCCGTTTCTCGACTGTAGAACATTGTTCGAGCGTCGTTTGGTCTCGTTTGAACTTCCAAGTTCAATGTGCGAGTGTTTCGTGAAGTTTCGAGTGTTGTGTTACACAATGTGCTTGACGTTCACCAACGTTCGTGTGTTTTGACACGTGTGTGCTGTTTGTCGATAATCATCGAGTTATCTAGTCATGTGCTAGTGTTTGTACTGTCGTGCCACGTGTCACACTAAATTAAACTAATTCTAGTGCCATGTGTACATAAAGCATTTAAATAAACATTTAAATAAACAACAAGCTGACCTGGAAATTTCGGGTTGTCACATCCACTGTGTCTCGTACACACAGTAAATTAGGTCAGAGTTTGCACGGGTTATGACATCCATTCAACATTGTGCCCCGTGGGGTTGGTCATACCCTAATGGATCCATCCAAATCTACCACGTTGTTCGTACATTAACGGTAAGACTTTGTGAGGACTTGTTACGAGTTCAACACTTAATGTTTGTCCAATAAACCAGCATACACAATAAAATGTTTGTATAGTAGTAATTGTTTGACTCTATGCAACTAGTATTCTCCCCCTATTTGAAATGTTTGAAAAGAGTTAAAGAGGGCCGTAAACTCACCTTAGTGAAGAGCGTGATCAACAAGCGTAAGTTCCTGAAGTTGTAGCGCGTCGGTCACCGGCGACCTATATCGTATACCGCACGTGAGTTCATGTAACGACTGTGTTCGTGTTCGTGTTAGTGCTCGTGTTTGTGCTCAACAACCCTCGGTTGTTCATGTTTGTCCGTGTCGGTCCACAGTGACCGTGTTTGCTCGTGTTGGTCCACATTGACCGTGTTTGACCAAAGTTGACCGTGTCAAGTCAACAACCCGTTGGTGAATCGTGTGTCGGTTGTGAATCGTGTAAGTGCTCGTCGTGTGCGAAACGCGCAAGTCACGTATATGGACAACTTACTATTCATAGTAAGTTTCCATTTATGGAAAGTTCACAAAGCATAACAATTTTATGGTTCTAGCATGCTCGTTAGTCCTACGTGATCATGTTAACACATAGCACATCATCATACGAATTCACATAAGCCATTTATATTATGTTAGTACACAAAAGTTTCCTAAAATGGAAAGTTTCCATTTATAGCATACGTGATATCGAAAACCATCTAACTTAGCATCAAATCATCATGTTATAACATATTAAATCACTTAGCATGTTCAAATCATCCGAAACATTTATAAGTTATCATTTCTAAAAGTAAAGTTACTATAAATAGTAACAATTGCATTTTACATACAAATGATTATCCTAAATCATTATGATCCATTTTTACACCATAAATCATCATAATAAACCATTTAGCATCATTTAAACATACCAACATGGTCTAAATTATCACTTAACAATATTTGTGACACCTCGCAAATTCCAGGTCAGCACTTATATTAATTTAATAATAATGTTTATTATTATTTCATACGTGGCACTAGAATAATTGTATTTAGTGTGACACGTGGCAGAACAGACCAAACACACCGATGGTTCAAGGAACTATCGCACAACTCTAACACGTGTCTTGAATAACGAACGTTGGTGAACGGATCAAACCACAGAACACTTTCACCTGCACATTAAGTTCCGGGGAACCTAAGTTAGTAGAACGATGTTCATATGACGAGAAACGATGCTCGTAATCGAAAAATACGCGAAGAATGGATCAAAACATGAAAATGGGCCAAATTGGGCCGGATCTAGGGTCCAGGCGGTACGCCTGACCCGAGGATTCCTACCCAGGCGATACGCGCGGATGAGGAGGGACGCCTCACATCTGGCTGCCTCGCGCGTAACGCCTGGCCTTGGTGGTCAACGTCAGGCGATACGCCTGGGGTGTCTGACACCTAAAAATCTTGTAAATCTCATGATTATCACACCATACTTCTTTTACCCAATACTACACGTAAATTCTTCCATTTAAACCCCTAAATTCAGCTGATTTCACTACTACAACACCATATCACACTCATTTGAAACCTTGGAAGCCATGGTTGGAGCTTGGGAAGCTTGTTCTTGAAGGTTTGAAGCACAAAGGAGCTCCAAGAACACCACACACTCCATTCTTTCTCTTGATCGAAGCAATCTTAGCCACATCTGGAGCTATTCCAGATCTGCTCAAGCTTCATTTGGGTAATCTAAAGCTCTAAGAAGGTAGATCCATGTTCATTTTGGCTTAAAAACACTTCTAAACACACACACATTGTAAATCATTCACATGAAATCACTCACACACCACATGAACGAATTTCTATCACTTTGAATCTGGATTTGTTGATTTGAGTATGAATATTGATGATCTATGATGATAATATGATGTATTTTATATTCCATGATAATGTTGTTATGATAAAATGGTCATATTAATCAAAATGATGGTTCTAGCAACATGTATGAATAATCTAGATGGAGTTACATGAAGTTTGATATTGAAATATTATTGGATATGATTTATGAGATCTAGAAGTGTTATGAATAGCAAGATATGTCAAAATGTGATTTTTACAAATTGTGGTAACTTTAAATGTTGATTTATGATGAAATGGCTTAATGCATGTGGTTATATCTATAGGTTATGTTCAAAATGATGTTTAGAAACTAAAAGGATGATTATTGAGATTGTTAGCTAGACTTAGCGACACATGTTTTTTTTTTGTAACCTTCTATTTATAGAAACTTTTATGCGCAAACCATGCTAAACCGGCTATATGTAACTATGTGCTATGTGATAACATGCTCACTTAGGATAAATATGTATAATAGAATAATCAGATTATGATTTATTGCTTGATTTGCCAAATGTAGAAACTTTCCTAAAGTAGGAACTTACTATAAATAGTAAGTTTCCTCACGAAAGTGATTTTGGTATCCGTACACATCACACGACACTAAGCCGCACATTACACACACACTTGATCCAAAAACCGTCACCAACGGGTCGCTAGGTCAAACACGGTCAACACGGTCAAACACGGTCAACGCGACCCACAAAACAACTTGGAGTTGTTGAACTCAAACACGGTCCCGTGAGACCCACATGTATGCAAACACAAACTTATGGTACCTATGTGATATAGGTAACCACTAGCCGGCGAGCTACACTGTTCTGGTGAAGAACACGCACTACTTAACTCAGGTGAGTTTACGGCCCCACTTTTACTCTTTAACTGTTTTGCTAAACTATTGGGGTGAGAATACAATGCAACTGTTTTAGATATATGACTGGTATGTTGTGAAAACCATTTTCGAGTGTAACTATTATCGCTTAAAGTCCTCACTTATCCTTACCGTTAGTTGTGTAAACAAACGAGTCGTAATTACGTAGTACTACTGGGTTTGACTAGCCCCACTCGGCACCAATGTTGACTGGAGGTCATAACGAGTGTAATTTCGATGTGAATTGCGAGTTCAGCGGTGACTCGCGGAGGCAAACGGAAACAGTCTAGTTTCGGTAAGATGAACTGACACACTCCACGGATCGTAGTATCCAACAACAAAACTTAACATACCCAGTATATGTCTGTTTACTTTTCAGTCTGTCTAAACCTGTGAACTCACCAACTTTTTAGTTGACACTTTTCGCATGTATTCTCAGGTAATTAATGGAGCACACGCTAGGACGCACTCAAGGAAGCATTAAGGAGTCTGAATGGCATATAGACTCATGTCCTAGGCTTGTGTGTGCATTTGTTGGTTTTTTTTAACCAATTTGAACAATGTGGTGTCTGTTAAACAATTTACTTTCCGCTGCAAACTTATTTACTTATGATGTTGAAACATTTTCCGCTGCATATTAAATGAAACTATGTTATTTTGCAAATCTGTGTGAATGTGAAACTCATATAGAGTCGTTCTATATGACCATGAGCTGTGATCCTGGCCACGTCACACCCACGTGGACTGACACCACGAGTGGGAATTTGGGGGTGTGACAATATTTGACCCGTAAAAGTTACTAAAAATAGCAACCATGCTAAATATGGCCATAAACATTATCAAAATCACATTTCAAGCATCAATAACATTCTAATAGCAATTACATAGGCATGCATGTTATCCATATCATCCATAACACCATTTATCAAGATTTGGGCTACAAAAGTTACTAAAAATAGTAACTTTGCCCAATAATCACAATCAATCATCCAAACTACATTCTAAGTGTCCATGTCATCCCAAATACATTCAAACAACAAATCCATAAAAATGCATGACCCTAAACTCATACATTTCACCATCTTGTAACTTAAAAGTTACTAAAAATAGCAAGAATCATAAGCAACCCATCTTTGACCATTTTGATCATAACTAATCATGTAGATCATCATCAATAACTCTCATAATCATATAACATCATCCAATATTATCTACAAAGCCTTAGATCATGCATGCATGTGGGTAAATCACCCATTCATGACCAACTAAAGTGTTTTGCACATACAAATTATCATGGATCATCATAAATCCTAATCTAAACATCATAGATCATCAATATCAGTTGATTAATCATCAAACCCAGATTAATATCACAAGAAATTCATGCATGTGTGATGATAGTGCTTGCATGTGAGATTTACACATGCATGTGTGTGTATTAGTGTGAAAAATGAGTCTTAGCCATGAAAACTACCTCCAATGACTCAAGAATAGCAGGATGTTGATGTTAGCAGCCTCTTCGAGCACTTGGACAGTGGTGTTCGACCCAAGTGAGGTGATGGTGTAGAGAATCAACTTCAAGGCTTTCTTCCTCAAGTCTCCAAGCTTCAAGAATGGCTTTAATGGCCTCCAAAGGGGTTTCCAGAGGTTGAAGAAGGGTGTAGGGAGTGATTATGGCGAGTGGTAGTAGTCTGGAAATCGAAATGGTGAATATAGGGTGGCTTGACATGATTACATCTTGGTTTTATAAAGATTTTCCGTCTGACACCCGTCGCGTACCGCGGAGAGGCTATAAGAAGATGCTTCGCGCTACGCGAAGGAAATCGGGAGTCAACTCTCCGCGATGCCTGTCGCGTACCGCTACAAGCGTCCTGCTGGGCCATCGCGTACTGCGATGGGCCCCTGATGAGCCCAATAAGCCTATTTTAATGAGTTTGATCCGTTCGTCGTCGTTTTCACGTCTACGAACGATCGTTTGGCCTCGTTTGAACTTCCAAGTTCAATGTGTGAGTGTTTCGTGAGGTTTCGAGTGTTGTGCTACACAATGTGCTAGTCGTTCACCAACGTCATGTGTTTCGACACGTGTGTGCTGTTTGTCGATAATTCCTCGAATTATCTAGTCATGTGTCAGTGTTCGTACCGTCGTGCCACGTGTCACACTAAATTAAACTAATTTTAGTGCCATGTGTACAAATAGTATTTAAATAAATATTTAAATAAATGATAATCTGACCTGGAATTTACGGAGTGTCACAGGGGGGTTTGGTGCAACTCTGACAATCAAATCAGACTAAGACTGATTAAATAACTAAACTACTAACTAAACTCTAAGTAGGAACAGAACTGTGAATGAAATCTAACTGCAGTGAGAAAAAATGGTATACTTAGGCTGAGAATCAAAAGTCTGACACGTGATGAATATGACTGACTTATGGACGGATGAAGACTAGGATCTTAAGGAACAGACTAAGGATGATCTGATAGGACCCAGATCAGATACCAGGCAACTCCAATGGATATCCTGTGACTGTAATGTATGCACTAGTCTATCGGGTCACCTTCCGGATTTTCCCGATATGCAATTGCACTCCAACAGGTGAATCACCTCCCGGATTTCTCCACCCATTTGTATCCTAAGACACTAGAGAGCTATAAAGGTGACAACTTTGACATGAATTGACACTAACACTAAGTAGATCTAAGACAACGCCCTCCCGGGTCATTTAACTCAAATATCCCAAGTGAAAGATACCAACTATCTAACCTATCACCTCCCGGATTTCTAGGTTAGGTCACACATGTAAATAACAACACTTAATGAAGTCTAATCCTATGGAATGTGATCAACAACCCATAAACTAACCTAACACACAAAGTAATAGGCCTAACATGCATCTATGTGTGGAAAGACCTTCCTAGACACACATGGATCAAACATTCATCAAGTATAATCATTCAACATATGCAAAAACCAGCAAAGTTAATAACTTTAGAGCTGAATACAAAGCATATAACATCCCAAATCATAAATCAAGTCCAAACATCATCAAGATCACAACTTTATCATCCCAAACCTAAGTATAATCCAAGATCTAGCCAACCAACATCTCAACAGTAGCAAAACATATCTGATATAAGTCTAAATACATGAAAAGCTATTGATTTAAACTAAGAACATGAAAAGATAAAGAAAAATACTCAAACAGGCTTCCTTCTTCACTCCAACAAGCCCTAATCAAGCCAAATCATCCAAGGTTAAGCTCCAGCAGCTCCAAGGCTTGATTAGGGTTCCAAAATCGCAAAAGAAGACCCCCTCTTCGGCCTGGAAGCGTCCCATTTATAGAAGGCATGAAATTAGGGTTTTAGGCTGAAAAATCATCTAGGGCGCACCGCCTAGCGGGGCTGCATGGATCTAGGCGGTGCTCGCGAGGCAAAATTGTCGAGCGGCTGAGCCTAACAGGTGCATCGTCTGCGGCTGGTTGTCCTGACTAGTCGATGCGCGCGGATGTCATGGGATCAGAGAATGTTCCCAGGCGCATCGCCTGGGACCAAGCAATGGCGCTAGGCGTACCGCCTAGGGCTAAATTCTTCATTTTCTTCGCTTGATCAACCGCACTCGATTCCGATGCCCGTTTGCCCTCGTTTCCGCTCCTCTGGGACACATTCCTGCATAAAAACACTAAAATGTAAAAAGGAACTAAAACCGACTCGAAATATTTAATAAACTAACGAAAACATACTCGAATATGTACGAAAATAGATGTGTTAAACTAACACATCAGCTAGCTAGGCCATCTTATCGCAGGACCAAACCAACCATATGGTTTAGTTAGTGATCCTTATAGTTCTTACATTTTCACAATCGTTAACACACACATCTAATACAATGAGATTGCAATGCCCACTTGTTCAATGGTCGCATGAGCCAACCGATCACAACAACTAGGAAAACATTTAATGAACTCGATCGATCTTTGATAACATACAATGAGAAAACAACGAGATAAGTCTAAGAAAAACATAAGGGAAAATTAAATGCAAGTCGTTGAAGGATTAAATTAATGAACTCGATCTTTGATAACATACAAGGTTATATAACAAGAATGAAAATGATACAAATGTTTTTTAAAACAAAAAACGAAAAGGACATACTATACATAAATATAAGGGAAAATTACGAAAATGGTCATTTTAACCAAAAATTTGCACAAAATGACCATTTGACTTTTCTATTATAGAAATGGTCATGGCTTTATGGGAGCCGGCGCCCATGTATTAGCGGGCGGCCGCCCGATTGAGATCCAATAAAATTTCGCCAAATGGCGTAAACGGACGCCCACGCCCTTTAAATTTGACGAACGCCCCTCATAAAATTAAGTTGTCACGGGCGTTGGGCCCACCCTGACACCATTGTCACGGACGTCCACCCCTTAAAAAAATAAGAAAAAATAATCGGTCATCTCACAGGCGCCCGGACCACCTACACAGGCGCCCGAACCTACCAAACGGGCGTCCAAGCCTTTTTCCTCGGAAGACGTGTAACAGGCGCCCGCTTGTTTCAAACAGGCGTCCTCCTGTAAGGTTTTTTTTTAAACTACTTTTAAAAAGAGGCGTCCACCCATAAAGACGGGTGTATATATTTAGCGTAAGTGTACAAATTTTCATGAATTTGTTTTAATAATTAGTTATGGAATTTACAGTTATCTTCTGTAATTTGTTTAAACAAATTCACGAAAATTTGTACACTTACGCTAAATATATATACCCGTCTTTATGGTCGGACGCCTCTTTTTAAAATTCGTTTAAAAAAAACCTTACAGGCGTGTAACACCCAAACTTTTCACACGATTACACGTGTCAAATTTTAGGTCCCAGATTAAACTTTATCATAAAATCATGTTCGGAAGCGTTAAATTAACATTTCATGAGTTAAACACACTTAATTTCATAACATTTATGATTAATAAAAACTTGTGTGTTTAATTTTAATCTCACCAAAGATTTACATAACGCTCGATTCCACTTCAAAACCTGCCCGATCTGATCGCCCAATGCATATCTATTCATGACCTGTAACATCACATATAAGGATACAATTAGTTCATATGAACTAAGTAAGTAACCCTCCCAAAGTTCCCAAAACTTATTTAAACACATCCACATACATATCATATGGATGTTTATCATGTTTAGATAATAATGTATCATATTCAAACATCAACTTACACACCACACATTGTGCATTTATTTCCCTTAATGGGACATTTTCACAAACAAGATTATATTATCTAATCCAACTTTATCACCAGCACCTCTGGCTAAATTAAAACACCATATATATATATTTTATGACTCAACCAACTACCCACACACCTGTGGCTTTAGCAATTTAGTTTCCAGATTAACCGGTTATCCACACATTTGTGGTATCATACATATATATATTAAGTCTTAAGATGTTCACCCACCGGTCCTTCCATCTAAGACAATTGCTAGCACCTCTAGCTATCCACACATTTGTGGAGTCATAAATAGTTCAAGTCTTAGGATGTTCACCCACCGGTACTTCCATCTAAGACAATTGCCAGCACCTCTGGCTATCCACCATTGTGGAGTCATAAATAGTTCAAGTCTAAAATGTTCACCCACCGGTACTTCCATCTAGACAATTGCCAGCACCTCTGGCTATCCACCATTGTGGAGTCATAAATATTAAGTCTAAGATGTTCACCCACCGGTACTTCCATCTAGACAATTGTCAGCACCTCTCGCTATCCACCATTGTGGAGTCATAAATATTAAGTCTTAGATGTTCACCCACCGGTACTTCCATCTAGACAATTGCCAGCACCTCTGGCTATCCACCATTGTGGAGTCATAACAACAAAATGTAAAAATACATTTTTCATAATAAGAATTCAACTGAGTCAATTCTATTCGAATTGACTCTCACAATGTAATAATATCATATTACGAATCATCAACTATCGCTCACAATCGTTTAATCAAAATTACACTATGGTGTTCACATTCATGTACTTCCACCATAGCTATTTGTCAGCACCTCTGACTGACTATTCACACATTTGTGATATCATAATTAATTTAAGTCTTGAGATGTTCACCCATCGGTACTTCCATCTAAGACCATTGCCAGCACCTCTGGCTATCCACACATTTGTGGAATCACAAATATATCAATCAATTTACTATGATGTTCACCCACCGGTACTTCCATCATAGAGTTCCCAACTTTCATTCACCAAGGTATTGGATTTATCATAGGTTGTTGAACTTTTATTATTCAACGTTCCCCTATCACCAATACCATATTTATCATACAATTTATTCAACAACAATTTCAATATTTATTATGTGATGTTATAGTTGTGGGATTACTTATTCAAACACCGGGTCATCCGGCTATTCTTATGCAATCTATGTTGCATGTTCAATTTAATCGTGACATAAACACATTGGAACTTAACATATATACATTAGAGTCTATTAACTCAATTTGTTCCAATTTAATTATGCACATTCATTCAAACCAATCAATGTATATACATCACAATCAAGTAGACTCTTTCTACTACTTATATGTAATGTTACAGTAAGTTGGGTAACTTACCTGGTTCAAACGCTTGTTCACTTCCTACAACATCTTTTCCACTTCTGTGAATTGTCCTTTGACTTTCACCACCAATTACCTAGTTGCATATTCACACATATACAACTATATTCAATACATATAACACATACAATCAAGTTCAACTCACTTGACTGATTTGACTTTCTCAAAGTCAACTTATCACATAATTGGCTCTATCTTACTATTTTTAGTAAGTTTTAGTCAATTATTATAATTAATCATATCCCATGCCTTCCTTAGGCATTTCATCAAATAATTGATGTTCATTATATTAGTTATGATCTCAATCACTTCTTTTAATCAAAATTCATTTATGATCATAACTGTTAATAATTTTTAACATCAATTCATCACAATCATCGTTTAACCTATGGATCATAATCCATATTTCACTTAGAATCATATTCAACCCACCCTACTAGTTATCACACTATGATACGGGTTTCATAACAACCGGACATTATATCGGCTTTAAAACGAAGATTTCACCATCAAAATATCAAGTTCTTCATTTCTAACAATTCCTAGTTATCAACTAGGCAATAATCAATACCCATGATCACATTAATCCATTCAAAACTAAATTTAATCCACACAATATTAAACTAGTAGGAGAAATCGAATCGTTACCCCTTTGAACGAAGTTCTCGGATGAAAACGACGATCAGAACTTGTAAACACGACCCCTGGTATGATCTACAGGTTTAGAAGGCTTCAAATCTGAGTTTTGATGCTCAGAAATTCGTCTGGTATGCTTCTGGCACGTCTGAGTTCGAAGAAAGTAAAAATTTTAATTTCTTCATCGAATTCTGATAAGAATAGAAATCTGTCAAACCGCCACACCCGTCGCGTACCGCGATGGAGGGCTCAAGAGCTCTTCGCGTACCGCGAAGCAATTCGGGATTCTCAGATATTTTGGGTTCTTCGCGCACCGCGAAGGAACCTCAAAACCACCTTCGCGTACCGCGACGAGTCCCAAAACATAATATCTTTGTAATTTTCTTCGTTTCGCGATTCTGGACAATCCATAACTCCGTTTCGCGCACGGTTTTCTCCCACGTTCATGATTTCTCACATACTTTCAACTTGTAACAATAACAATCGTTATTTTACCGATTATTCCAAATACATTTCATTATTAAAAACCGGTTGTTACAAGGCGGGCGCCTGTTACACGTCTTTGGAGGAAAAAGGCTTGGACACCCGTTTGGTAGATTCGGGCACCTGTGTGGTCGGTTCGGACGCCTGTGTGATGACCGATTATTTTTTTTATTATTTCTTTAAGGGACGGACGCCCATGACAACTTAATTTTATGAGTGGCGTTCATCAGATTTATAGGGCGTGGTCGCCCGTGTACACCACTTGGCAAAATTTTATTGGTAATCAATCAGGTGGCCGCCTGCTAATACATGGGCGCCGGTGCCCGTAAAGCCATGGTCATTTCTGTAATTAAAAAGTCAAATGGTCATTTTGTGGAAAATTTTGGACAAAATGGCCATTTTGGTAATTTTCCCTAAATATAATTATTAGGATCATTTATCTTTGGTCAAAGGACAAGAAGAATTTACATTGATAAGGTAGTTATATGATACGTGTAATTATATGATGCACTTTTTACAAAAAAAATTATGATCATAAAAACTCATTTACGCAAAAAACTTCTTGGTTCCCTCTCCCAATACCAGACTAACCTGAAAGAAACTATTGTGGTCCTAGATCGGAGACACTCCCAAACACGGTTACCATGAATGTCTATAAGCCCTAGCGACTTGGGATGCTCTAGTTGATTTGGACAAGTTTTTGAGTGAAGTTGATAAAAGTTTTGAGTTTTTTACACCAAAAGTATGTTTATAACTGTTCATATGTATAATTAAATTGTAACATACTATAAAGGTATAAAGGGATGTATACCTCATATTTTACTTGGCATTTGTTTTGCACAAAGCCAAGGGTTAGATGAATTAACAATGTGATGCATGTAATTTTAGTGTGTAATTAAGGCCGGAGTGGTTTCGTAAAAGTTGAAGTTATAACACTAAAGTCACATAAAAGCAACCTTACTAGTTTGCTTTTAGATCCGTGTTAAATAGTAAAAATATTATAAGCTTATTAAATAATGCCAACTTAAAATTTTATTACTTAGGCTCCCTTCAATGCATATTTGGGGAGGGTGCATTTGACTAGGAATGACAATGGGTCGGGTTCGGGTAGGGTATTGCTAATCCCAGTCTCATACCCGATTGTAAAAATGTATCTCATACCCTGCTCATTACCTATCGGGTATCTATCGGGTAATTACTCATCGGGTATCGGGCATACCCACGGGTATCGGGTATACCCATTAGTTTATTAAAAAAAATTGTGATTTTCCGAGTATATTTGTATAGTATTAATTTTGTGTCATGTTATTGTTTAATTACAAAAATAAATTAAAATCATACATATAAGATCAACATCATAAAAATATAAACAAATTAAATATAAATATCATGACATATAACTATTAAAAGATGCTATCATAGGCTATTGATTTAACATTCAAACTGAAATTACATATCGAAAACAACAAGATTAATTTTTAAATATAAAATAATAAGATAAAAGTTATAATTTGTTATGATGTTTCATTAAAAGACCTATGTTTTAGAAAAGAAAATCAAAAAATATTAACAAAATATTACGGGTATTACTTCGGGTAAGTGGGCCGGGTATCGGGCCAGGTATTCCTTAATCTCATACCCGTACTCGAACCCGAAAAAAATATATTTTTTGATCCCATACCCGGTCCCATACCCTAATATTCTGGCCAATACCCGGCCCTAAAGTTTCGGGCTTCGGGTTTTCCCCACAGGGTATGGGTTCTTCTGCCATCCCTAAATTTGACCCACGTGGACATTGCAATTCAGAAGGATGCACTGGAGTGTACTAACTAGGTAGTTGCACTTCAATAAGTGCACTTGGTAAAGTAATGCAGGCCCCATTTTCCAAAATCGTCATAAATATATATATATATATATATAAATTGTGATGAGGAAGAGAGAGAATGCATGTGTAAAGTATGTGTTGGAGTTAAGAAAAGAAGAGAGAATGCATGTAGGAATTATAAGAAAAAGCTCATGTGATAGTAATGACTATGATGCATGTAGTAAATGCATGCTTATGCGTTGTGGGTAGTCTTAAAAAACAACTTAAAGAAACATTATATATTCAAATAATATATCCTACAAACAAAGACAATGGCCAAAGGAATTATAGCTTAAAGGTACCCATTTTTGTTTCAAATTCGGACTAAATATATTTGCTGATCAAGTGAATGTCAGGGAGTTTATGCAATTGTGGTTTTCCTCTTAAGTAGGCTCAGGGTACATGTCCCAGAAGCCAGAGCGTCAAATCCGAAGATGCGGTTGAAATCTTGTTTTGGTGTAGTTCGTAAAAAAACAAAGACATTGAATCCAGACTATATATTTTATTTTTAAATTTTATTTTGAAAACATTTGACGTATTCTTAGGAATCGAAAGTTTCCGAGTTGCATGCAAACCAGACCACCTGGGGTTTTCTCCTCCCCTTCCTTTCACGTTTCCTGTCCCCAATTATCTCACTCTCTCTCTCGAGAAACAAAACCTGGCAGATCGATCAATCCAAAAACATGATTTGCAGATCAATCAATAATCAATCGTCACTCGTCTCCGTCACACTCTTCGTCGTCGCCATCGTTACCGCCGTCTGTTGCGCCTCCGCCGGCCTCTCTCTCTTCTCTCTTCCCGCCTTACGATGGTCATGGCGCCGGTGGCCTATAATCTCTTCTTCATCAACTTTCTCCAACATTCCTTCCTTCAATCTCCACCACCTCCCGTCACCACCACCAACAGCAACAACACCGCGGTTAAACCCTAACACTGCACTCTACTCCATGTTCAATGTAATCCTTCAATCTCACAGCTTTCTGATCCTACTTAGTAACTGTCTGAATGTTTTCTGAATCTGTGATTGATTTTGATGTTTTTTTGGTGCAAATTATTAGTGTGATTCGAATGTGTGTAAGAAGCAGAATGAGAAAATGAACAAGGAGGTGAGTAAACTGATTGAGGAATTGAAATACGAGACCTTGATGAGGAGAAACAAGAAGAGAGACGAAAAGTTACAGAAGGTTGAATCGGAGCTTGCCGGAGCTAGGGTTTCGATAAGAGATTCCGGCCGGAATCGTAACAGCAGTTTATCGTCTCCCCTTTATGATCCTGATTATGTCCCCAATGGGAATATCTACAGAAATCCTTACCTTTTTCACAGGTATGTTTTTCATATATTGCATGTATTTAAGTTGCTGGTGGATCACATATTTTACGCTCGATATTCTTTTAAAACAATTATTTTTTTTATAAAAAAATTTAACGGCAAAGCTTATGTAAAACATTAGACTTAATTAATGATTTGTTTCATTTCAATATAGATCTATTAAACTATAGGATATATATTTTATAGTTATAGTTTGAATAAAGGTGTGTGTTTTATGTAATTACATCTATAGGCTTCTGAGTATAAAATCAATTTTAAGCAAAGAATAATGAATATTATTGATTTGAATTAAAGCAATAAATAATAAATAATGAGTTTAAGTGCATTATTTAATTCAGTCTTTTCTATTTATAATTTGCATTTATATATATAAACATACGTACACATGCAGAGTAGGTTGAAAACTCGTGCTAGGCATGTTAAATATAAGAAAAAAAAATTAGTAATAAAGATTTACAAATTATAAAATGTTATTTTAAGTTTTATATGGTTATAAAACAATAATATATATTAAAAAAAAACTTTACAAAAAAAAAAATAAAAATCTTGATGAATTACAATTGTGACTTGTAAGAGTTAACAACACGAGTTATTTACTAATTATTAGATATAGATATGTCATATATGTAAAACATGATAATCTCGCTTGCGAAAAGAAACTACTATATGAAACTAACTTGCATGATTGAAATGTTATATCTTATTAGAGGGGTATACACGTGATTTAGTGGTAAACAAAATACACCAACTAGGGTCAACGTAATTTCAAGGATCTAATGTATGAAATAGTTCATTTTTTGGTTTGTTTAATATATTGGTTTATCTGATTTTGAATTACTTTAGGCTAGTTTGTTAACCGAATTGACCCGTATGATTGATCTGAATGTGAATTACTTTAGGCCTATTCTTCAATTAAATCGATCCGTATGGAAAATTTGCCTAACAAATTGAATTTAAATATATACGGTTATCATTTAATTAAGCTTTTTAAAACTGAATAAACTAAATCCACAAAAACGTATATCTGTTAACCAAATCGTAAAGTAAATTTACAATTCAAAAAAACCAAATTCTTGGATACGGTTCAGTTTTTATTTTTTATGGAAAAATTCAAAATCAATTTCTCTAAAATTTTATTCTCTAATTAATTATGAAACAAATATAATAATTAACCTTAATATTTTTTAGAATGTGGCCCAAAATTTTGGAGGTTAAAAAACTCGCTTAAATTTACAAACTAATTGAAGAGCCGGCCTTGACAGTAATACATGTAGTAGTAAAACATTTGAACTATTAATTAAGAGTTGTTTGGTAAGGTCTGAATGTGTTTGAATGGGGTAATACTGAATCGGTCAGATTCAAACAGTTTGTTTCAAACATCTGAATAAAAAAAATGTCTGAATGGACATCTAAATGGATCAGAGCTGGCTATATGACTGAATGTGTCTGAATGAAAGTGGATGGATCCTCCCCATCTCTCGAATCCTCTTTGGCGACCTCTTCGTCTCTCCAATGATCTACGACGACGATGAAGACCTCTCCTCTTAGACAATATATTGATGTTCAACTAAACAGTCTTAACTGATTCAGCACTTACTGGTGCAGAGCCTCTTAATTATTTAGGCATCCTACTAATTCAACACTTGATATTTCAGAGGTTACCAAACGACCCCCTAGTGAAGTATCAAATAGATTTAAAGGAATAATAAAAATTTATAAAATAAAGTAAATATAAAATCATGTAATTAATTTATGATATTTGTAAATATTATTATTAAGTTAGTCTTTTAATTTAATGCATAACTTAAACTTATAAACATATATAATTTTGCCTCTTAAACACTTAAAAAAATAATACAGAAAGACAATCATGTCCTTTCAAAAATTTTATATCATTATCATTATAGCAAAATACTTAACTTGCTAATAGAAACTTAAAAATATTAGAGAGAATTAAGATTATCTAATATCATCATTTCTATCTTCCTTTTTGTCACACAAGCCTTTAAATTTAAACATGCATAGAAGCAATGTTTTGTTTATCTTGAGAAAATTTTCATTTTGGTTTTGTACAATTTTTTAATAAAATTCTATCGAGTATCAATCCCTTATTTTAATATTTTTCAAAAGATATATATGTTACCCCTATATTTGTCATTAAATTACATTAAGTGTATGAGTAATTTGTTACTACTAGAAAGTTAATACTGACTTTACTACATTGATTGCGAAGCTAATTGTCAAATTCCTACTTTAGAGTTTCGAAAAGAAAAAAAAAAAAAACTCATGTTTTGTTGTTATCAATGAAAGGATCCTTTGTTAGTTACATATTTGGTTAAATAATTAATTTCATTTTATATTTAATTAATTCTAAATATATTTATTATAACTATATTTTTCATATATAACATAATATATGTAATTTTTTTATATTATAATTTTATATATATAAATAATTTTCAATATATACACACACACTTATTTAATAAATTATAAAAATTCCGTTTAGGCTCGCGAACTCGATATGTGAAACTTGAGTTCGATAACTAAACAAACAATATTTCGGGGTTCTAGCTCAGATTTGAGCTTATCTAGACTCGACTCGTTCGAGCTTTTTACCGATCCGATATGGATTAGCTCACACGCTTGCTTGATTTGTTTGTACCTCTTTCCATTCTTAAAATGTTACTGCTTCAATTCATAAGGTTTTTGAATAAAAAACCTCAATTTCTTTTGGTCTTCGTTTCTATGAATATATGAGAATAATGATAATTTCAAAATTACGAGAATCGTATCATACTTTGTACTATTTATAATAAAAAGTGCATAGAATTAATGCAAATTTATTAAGTTTATGTTTTAATTTTTAAAAAAAATATGACGTTTATAGTTTTACGTCTAAATGTTTTCGTATTTTTTTTAATATTTTGTTAAAAATTTAAGAAAAAAAAACAAAAAATCAAAGTAAAAACAGAGGTATTTTGTCACATGTTTAAATAAATAAGTATCACCTAATTATAGTATCTAATGACTAAACACATATGACTCAAAATAACACCTAACACGTTAATGAAATTAATATCTAACTGGTGAAGAAGTTTAACCCAAATCTAATTTGGTAAAAAATTACGATTAAGAAGTGAAATCTACAAAACTTTTTGTTATAATTGCATGCCTTAAATTTTAGAAGATCCTAGACAAGAGCCTAATTTTATCAAAAGATAGTCGACCTAATAGTCACCACTATATCATCATCACTACCTCTACTTCTACCATTTTATTTGCTTAAACGTCCGAATTCAGTTCATGAAATTTCCGTTTTGCTAACAAGACGATGAATCTTTGGTCTTTAACCCCAATTTTAACCGTACACTTGAATTTGAGGCCTAACCCTATTTAGGCCTAGTTGAAAATGAACAAGCTCAAAAGTTCAAGAAGCTCAGGTTCTATAACACAATTACAATAAATTTATATATAAAAGAAAACATGTAATAGATACATTTAATGTGTTAAATGTATTGACCAATATTGGTTCTATTATGCAAATATCAATTCAGGTAATTCATATCTTTAGACGATTGTATTGAATAATATTTATTGTATTGCTATGGGCATATCAAACATTATCCGTTGTATTGTCTTATCAATATGATCGATCAATATTATTTAAGACAATTTAAACTAATACTTAATTACTTTAAGACAACTAAAAGTACGTAACTCAAACCAATATTGTGTAACGACGTCCAAGACGGGATTTCAATCGTCCCCTCGAATTTGACGCTCTGGGGCGTATGCCCGAGCCCACCCCAGGAAGAACCTCACAACAGGGTAAACCCCCTGACCTTGCTTCAGCAAATATGCCTCAGCCTGGATTCGAACCCAAGACCTCCCATAGGAAAGTCAAGGAAGTAACCATTAGGCTATAAGCCCTTTGTAAAGAAAAACTATGGTTATATAACATTATATTTCTATTGCACGAAATCATTGTACCAAAGAGGCATTGCCTCAATGGTACCCCAAGATTCTTCTAAATGGGAGGTCTTGGGTTCAAATCCCTCCCGCAGCGAAAAAGGGGTCTGTGGGGGGTCAGGGGGTTTTCCCAGTGGGGTTTCCTCCTGGGGTGGTTGTGGTGGCTCATGGGAGGTCCAGGTAACTATACCTTGGTGACATGGCCTGGAAACAGTGGGTTCACACGATTGAGACCTTCGCCGTTCAAAAAAAAAAAAACGAAATCATTGTATTTCCATTTTAGAATGCAATTAATGCATAAAATTTGAGACGAGACCCAAATATCAAAAATAAGAAAGCAGGATTCCCGCCCCTTAACGTTGCCTCATTCGTTAATACGTTTGATGTGATTCAACATAATAATATTAGTATGATGCCACATGCCTCACGGAATCGCGGATGCTTTGTCGGTTCGTTTTGTGCTTTTCTAGAGTTCCAACATAAAATATATATGGTCTTAAATTAATTACCTACCCACCATAAAGGAATATATATCTATACTACTATATAATACATATAAGAAGGACAAAAGAGTAATTTACTTAAATCTCTTAAAATTAAGAGTTTTACAACTCTTATAGCATATGATACAACTTTTTAAATCTAATTTAAAAGTTTGTTTCTACTTTCACTTTGTCCCACATTGGTAGCTTATAATAATTTATATGAGACAGAGTGATTATAAAAGAAAAGCCCTCAAAACAAATTAATCACATCTTCACATTGTTGGCACATTTGGCCTTTTATGTTAGAAGTTAAATTCATTTTTAATTACTAAGTTAAAAAAATTGTTTTTATTGTGGTTATGACTAAAAAACGAACCATGCAAACATTTAAAATCACCAACTTAAGTGTTATGTTTCCCGCCGCATTGCGCGGGCATCTAACTAGTGTGTGTGTGTGTGTGTATGGTAAGGTTTTCCTAAAAAGTCTATTTTGTCTAAGAAGGCTAAGAAGAATTTTTAAAAACTTATAAACCGACTCAAACAAACCCAGATTGAATTTATTTTTGCATCATTGGAACAGGCTTGTCGAACCCTAAAACCCAAACCTTAAATCATAAACAATAAACACTAATACTGAAACCAAAACTTTAAAAAAAGATCTTTAACATAAAGATAAAACATAAAAGCTAAAAACCAAGCCCTAAAACGCAAAATCTAAATCTAGTTGTTAAAACGAAAACTTAAAAGCTAATATTGTAGTGTTCGATGAGATGGTTCCAATGCCATCGAAATGAGTTCAATCGGAGTTCGTTTGGGTTGGTTTTGGAATTTTTAAAAATCCTTCTTAGTCTTCTTAGGCAAAAATATACTTTTTATTTGATTTTTCCCCTATATATATATATAGGGAGAGGTTCAAATGGTAACCCTCCCTTATATCGTTAACCCGTGTTAACCCGACATTTTTTGCCCGAATCTTTGTTTTTTTCATGGTTTTTATTATACATAAATAGGGGGTTTCTTTTTTGTGTTTTTGCTAATTCATCACCGTTTAGAAATTATTTACATTTACTTACATTTGTAAATAATTTCTAAACGGTGATGAATTAGCAAAAACACAAAAAAGAAACCCCCCTATTTATGTATAATAAAAACCATGAAAAAAACAAAGATTCGGGCAAAAAATGTCGGGTTAACACGGGTTAACGATATAAGGGATAGTTAACAATGGAACCATCCCCTATATATATATAAAACAATATCTTACAAAATATGATTTTCCATTTTTTTAAATATAACTAGGCTTTTCCCCGCCGCGCGTTGCGGCGGGTTATCGCAATGCACACCAGATAATGGTATCATATATCATTCGTAGAAATATAAGTTACATACAAAATTCAAATCTCTTATCACGAATTATATACTAATTTTCCGTTAAAACAAAAAATCATACAAAATCCATATACAAATATGTTACGAAAATAATAGAAAAAATACTCACAAAATACTTCTTACCGACAACCAATTGGTTGAATTAAAAAAAACTAAATTTCTAAGCAAACATCGATTTTCAATAAGAACAAATATCACTGTTGCCTTATCCGAACATCACCACGTTTTTTCATTGTATATATTCATTGTTCATAATATTTAATAATATATATACACACACACTATTTCAATATATTATTATTATTTATACTATTCATTTAGGTGCTCTTTAATATATATATTAATTTTGTTAATAAATATTTAAATTTCAAAGATTGTCTATATATTTAATAAAGCTTATAAAACATTAGTGATACTTAAATTTGATGTTCATGAAAAACACTTTTAGATTTTTCACATTCATCATATTATTTTTTTTATGAAATAACGTTCTATGAACCTTCACTCATTTATATTATTATTATTGATATTGTTAGTCTGTTTTTAATTTTTAATCTTTTTCTTCAAATGGATAATACGTTATAGTTGGGTCTTTGCACGTACGATCACACCACAGTTAACCATTTACCAGTTACCAATTCTAGTTACCCTCCACCAAAAGTCCAGAAGTCCAAAAGGACCAAAACCACGCAAATGAATAGAGGAGCACTCAAATTTTTTATAATTTTATAAAATTGAAAAATACAATAATATATAAAATTATAAATCTATATCTAATAAATACCTAATGTTTTATTTATTTTTAATTTCAAACGCTATGGTTGTATTTTTTTTCTCATATAATATTTAATATTTTTATTAGTAATTCTACTTTTTATTTTACTCTTTGACTATTTAATATTTCTGTTATTAAATAAATTTGTAACTTAGATTTAATAAACAAAAAGATTAAGTTGCTTTAAAGCATTCATTTTGTAGTTTTTTTTTGAACGACGAAGGTCTCAATCGTGTGAACCCACTGTTTCTAGGCCATGTCACCAAGGTCTAGTTACCTGGACCTCCCATGAGCCACCACAACCACCCCAGGAGGAAACCCCACTGGGAAAACCTCCTGACCTCTCTCAGACCCCTATTTCGCTGCGGGAGAGATTTGAACCTAATACCTTCCATTTGGAAGGATCTTGGGGTACTATTGAGACAACTTGAAATGAATAATGAAAGTATTGTAGAATATTGAAAAATAACGTTGACTAAGTTAGTCAACTAATTTACTAATTTGAATCAATTTTAGGCAAACTTGTCATTTAACACAATTATTAGTGTCAATAACATATTTTTGAAAAACATACTAAGGTCAAAATTGACTCAATCCTACGGTCCTAATAATTCTTTTACATACATGAACACTATCATGCAAGATAATGAAAACTGCCCTTTATAACCTTTTCAAATCATCTTTAATTCTCTATTAACATGTTTAAGCTATAAGAGCAGCCACAACACATTGTTCGCTTCCAATGTGGTGAAAGCAGACCTTAGGTGGCATCTGGTGATCTCATCCAGAAATTCCCCTTTCATTCTCGAACAAAAAGGCAAACAATATTTGCTTTTACTGTTACACATATGTTACATATTTGATTTTACTATTATACAATGTAAAAACATCATTCTTATACATGTAAAAATATCAAATTTTACACCGGTTTGTCTCACCTCAAATGAGTTTTAAAATTATATATATATCTGTGTGTAGGGGTGTAAACGAGCCGATCCCAAGCTCGGCTCGTTAAGGGTTTTATTTACGAGGCTCGAGCTCTCGTTAAAAAAATTTTGGGTTCGAGCTTGGCTCGGCTTGTTTAGATTTTAATTATTTAATTTATTTACTTTAATTACTAATTTAATTATATTTATAATCATATTTTCCAAATTTAACATAAAATATTTTATTTAAATATATTTATCATAATTTTATATATAAAAATAATTAATTTTATAAATAAATACTTAATATAATAAATAAAAATTATATAAAGAAAAAGCTCGTTAAGGCTCGCGAGCCGGCTCGAGCTCGATATCTAAAGCTCGAGCTCGGGCTCAATAACTAAACGAGCCACATTTTCGGGCTCGGGCTCGGGCTCGTTAAGGCTCGGCTCATTCGAGCTTTTTAACGATCCGATCCCGAGTATTTCACGAGCTGCCTTGGTTCGTTTACACCCCTATCTGTGTGAGTGTGTGTGTGTTTGATTTCTTGTGCATTGTATCTTGTGCAGGAGTTACTTGCTAATGGAGAAGCTATTCAAAGTATACATTTATGAAGAAGGAGAGCCACCCTTATTTCATAGAGGTCCTACCTCTGACATTTATTCCATGGAAGGTGTCTTTTTCAACCTCATAGAGAAAGACCCTAAGTTTCGAACATATGACCCAGATCAAGCTCATGTCTATTTTCTCCCATTCAGCGTCACCATGATCATCAATTATCTTTTTGATCCAGTCATCCGTGATAAAGGTGTCCTAGAGCGTGTTATTGGTGATTATGTGCACATGATTTCATCAAGGTACCCTTACTGGAACCGGAGCCTAGGATCCAACCATTTCATGCTAGCTTGCCATGATTGGGTAGGTAGTCACTCAAATCTTATTTGCAAGAGTTTTATTCTGTGCATAAAATAGAGGTTTCAAGGTGGCCATATTAGACACTTTGGGTATAGGCCATAAGCCCGAATTGGGCTGAAAGTTTGGGTAACAAGTCATAACAATTTTTGGTAAGATAGGACTAGAGGTGCGCAAATCGAGTTTTTTTTTAACCGGTTCCGGTTTTTGACTGGTTCTTGTTCGGGTTTTGGCCGGGTACAGGTGGAACCAGTTCCGGTTCTAATTTGTCTGAAAAACCGGACCCGTTTGTACCTACCAGTTCAGGTATAACCTCTAGATAGGACCATCTTTTGGTACGAGTCAATACGAATAGTTAGATCAGGTTGACCAACAAATACTTTTTGTTCCTCATATTTAAAGCCATAATTGGTTAACATTTTGTTTTTTTAGAGGCATATAACTTGTAGGTTATGATTACAAAAACAATATAAATTATATTATATAATACAAGAGTAATCTAAATATATGGATAAAACACATTAGCGGTTTGTATTTATTCAAGTCTTTGCGACTTTCAACTTGTTTCACGTATTCTTCTTTTAGCTTTTGCTCATTGTGAAACTTTAAATGAAAATGCAAATTGACTTGAAATATTACAAATCGTCACCTGTAACAAAACCTACTATAAAATTTTTACATTTGTGAATATTTCAATAATCTATGCTCAAGCTTTTTTTTTTAATAGCAAGCTAATATATTCCTAATACATTCATTTTGGGACTCGAATACACTACTATGTACACAACTAAATACTATTAGGCTACAAGTCATTTGATACAAACTTGATAAACAACTTAATGTTAAGTGATTATGATTATTGTGATTGTGTAGGGGCCTAGAGCAACATGGTCTGTTCATTCATTATATTTCACGTCGATACGTCTACTATGCAATGCAAACACCTCAGAATTCTTCAATCCAAGAAAAGATGCATCAATCCCACAAATTTATCTTCATAAAGACCAAACCATCATGATTACTAGAGACCTGCCATCATCTAATCGCACAATCCTTGCATTCTTCGCAGGCAATCAATTTCATGGTAAGATCAGACCATTGCTTTTCAAATATTGGAAAGATAAAGATGAAGACATACAAGTATATAATCATGTGCCTAATAATGTTTCGTATCGTGACATGATGAAAGCAAGCCGGTTTTGCTTATGCCCAAGTGGATATGAAGTGGCGAGTCCACGAATAGTGGAAGCCATCTATGCTGAATGTGTGCCCGTGTTGATTTCTCAGCACTATGTGCTGCCATTTAGTGATGTTCTCAACTGGGATGCTTTTTCTGTTCGCGTGTCAGTGAGTGAAATACCAAACTTGAAGAAAATATTGGTAGGAATATCAGATGATGAATACACTAGGTTGCAGAAGAATGTTAAGAGGGTGCAACACCATTTTCTGGTGAATAATCCAGTGAGAAGATTTGATATTTATCATATGATTCTACACTCGTTATGGTTAAGACGACTAAACTTGCATATTTATGGCTGACAAATTTTTTTTATTAAATTATCGATATGGTCCTTATGCTTTGCTAATATTTCACCTGTGGTCCTTAGGTTTCGTAAATTACCCATATGGTCCCAAACTTTAGACATTTGTAACACATATAGTCCTTATATCACCAAATTACTCTCACATAATTGACTAAATTACCCTCACAAAAGAGCTATATACGTTACAAATGTTTAAAATTTTGTACCATATGTGTAATTTATGAAACTTAGAGATTAAAAGTGAAATAATAGCAATCATCTCAGTAATTTACTTTTTTTTAAAAAAAATTTAATCGGTCAGAGTTACTCATGATAAGCTGGAGTTTATTATTCAAATCTTAACTTGAAGATGTATGATGAATCATCATGAACGTGTTAACGGTAGTGGTTGTGGTTTGCTACAGAAGCTATAGTGACCACCTAACGATAGATTGCTGCAAATTTTGTAATTTTGAAGTTTTGATGTATCTGTACAAGAAATGTATCGCATGTAACAGTAAAACTGTTAATGAAAATCCACAAGTTAGTGTTTGGTGATTGAGATTCATGGATTCATTTACTCGAGACAACATGAACGAGCTTGATTTTAATCACACTAAGCAAAATCTTATATTCTTTTATATTCTATTTTTTCAATTCATAGACGAACGTCTATTTATTGACAAATGACATGAGATCAATCTTAGTAAGTTTGAACTATTTGAGCATTCCTTTAAATTGTTTTATAATTTTTTTTTAGATTTATCTGCATTCCTTTAAATTGTTATATAATTTTTTTTCATTAGATTTATCGTTCGTTTAACATGTAGTCCCTTTTACTATAACTGAATATTTCTGCTTGAATACTTTTGAATAATTCTTTGAATACTTTAGGTTAGAAATTTTGGATCATTTAAGTTTTATTTTAGGTTCAGATTATTACCCGATCAAGATATCAAAGAATATATTTGAAACGGTATTATTATTTGTAAAACACAATTTGTATGTTAAATCATGACTACAAAGTTTAAAACAAGAATAGATTTGGAATGGTCAGATACCAATATGTTTCTATGGCAAGGATTAAATTATACGTGCGCTGTGTCAACTATTTTAATAATTTAAAAAAAAAAACTATAATGCATTTAGGTTCGGGTCAAAATAGTAAAAATACCAACAAACCAAACCGTATACAATGGTTTAAAGTTAACCCAATTTTTAAATCTTTGCTAATCATGGTTAAATCAACCTTCTTTTCCAATTTTTAAATCTTTGCTAATCATCGATGTGTACCATCACACTGATGAAGAACAAAAATAACCAAACTTGAAAATTGTCTAATATGTATAGATGAACAAACGGTAGTGTTGAAATTTGCAGATGATTCAATGCAATGTAAAAAGCTATTCAAAACTAAAATCATATTGTGGTTGTTTTCATTTGTAGACAGAAACATGGAATGAACCACAATATAAGTTTTATACACGGCCATCGTTTGTAATTGTCGATTTTACTGTCATAACCATTGACATAATATCTAGGATGAGAATTTAGGATCACTCTTGCATTGACATATTCGAAAACAGATCAGATACACCACTAAATATCCAAATTTCACACTTATTACAAGATAGTCTAACAGATAAACATACTTGATAATGTCAATGTAGGCTTCCTTGCAGGGCGTTCTTCAACGGGCTTCATACTGAACAACTGCAGCAGATGACCAGCAATTTAAAAACATTTTGACAAATTGATAGCCAAGACAAAAGTGGTAAAAAGATTATGTGATAACAAATTTTCCTAAATGAGGCTAAAAACCATGATTGGAAGAAATCGCTAAGTCACTAGTCGGTCGACGAGGTAGGGACTATGGATTAATCGGATTGGAAATTTTATATAGAATTTTTCAAAATTTTATATATATACATACAATTACACACATCAATATAAATATAATACTTCAAAATTCACATATTTTTCTAATAAAATTAAATATAATAAACAAAGTACTTAAAAATTTAAACATTAACATAAGCATCCTTGGGAGTCGACTGAAACCAATCGTGTGCAGCTGTTTTTTGACCGATCGATCGTGATTTTGGGAGTCGACTGAGACCGGGAAGAAGGAAAACCACAAATTTTTTGGGCTTGGACCGAAATTTTTGGCTTTGACATAAAATTATTGGCTTGTTGACCGATTTTTTGACCTTATACCGATTAATCCAACTAGCCACGACTTGGTCCGACTAGCTCCGACTACCGATTTTTTAACCGACTAGGCTTGATGTAATTGGTATAGGGCTAACTAGCGATTAATCGCGGATTAACTCCGGTTTTTACAACAGTGCTAAAAACGTTGAATCACTTAATCAGAATATGATGGTTTGTAGTACTATAAAAAACTTTAAGCCACCAGCAAGCTTGGTTTTGATAAACACAAGGCATATGTCGCCAGTGTTGAGATGTGAGGCCTAAAAAATGTGATGCCTTGAGCCTCAATTGCACCTCCTATAAACCGCTCATATCAAGCAGTCAAAAGCACAATGCCTTGTGGCTCATGCCTCAGGCAGGTTTTATAAATTGCGTGATCTGGGATGATGAGGTGGTGAATTTTCTGTTAAAGACAATTGTGACTGTGGCTTAAGAACAAAGATCTAGACATCATGTCTAGTGGCTGAGTTCATCCATTCAATTCTAGACTTCTAGTTCTAAGTGATAATTGACATGCTTTCCATCAAATAAACAGAGGAAGATATTGTATTCACCATGCCAGTGGAAATGAGAATGCATAAAGTAATTCTTGAATTTTGTTTTTTTTCCTTTTGTTAGGGATCCATTTTTGCAAGTGAAGTCTCAAATTTGAAGCAAATTACTACTCATAATGGCAGTGACAAAAAGAGGGGTTTCAAAGAGAAAATTACTTCTACGAGTTCGCTTCTTGTAGAGAATACGGTAACCACACTCTCGGCATTGAATCACATCACCAACCTTCAAAGTGTTCTCCATGCCACAATCTACATCACACACAGACGAACTCAATCAGTTGCGAAATCGGAGAAACTGAAAGACATCAAAGAACTTCAAACACACAAACAATTACAATATCAGCTACCAAATTCATTTGATTCGTCAAGATCACCACATGATTTAAATGATATCAGGATCTTTTTTTCATAGATCATGATGCAAAATACATAAACGAGAAAATACAATAACAAAACCGACCTCCACATATGTAGGTAACTGGTTCAGGTAGTGGATCCATTGATTACTGCAAATTTAGAGAGAGAGAAAAACGATTATCTCACATGTATACTAACATAATTCCAGAATTCATACAACGTGATGATAGGGATTTTTAATACCTGCAATCGCCGGGGTTTGAAAACGATGATGGCGGTCTTGCGACTTACGAGCCCTAGGGTTTTCGCGAGGAAGACCTTTGTGATTTATGGAGATTCTAAACTGGTACAAATATATAGACTAGAAATAGGGAGAGTGGGAGACCCTCAAGTTTCACAGAGTTTACAAGTTACACCCTCTACTAACCACCATGGTATATTCTGTTAACGACCAAAGTTAAGTGTATTTCTAAATTCTAAGAGATTAAAAACATATAAAATTATAATAGATTATTAGTTATGAAAATTGAAAAGCAAATAAAAAAATATTATGTTAAATCTTAAAAAAATCATATGATAAAAAATTTTAAAAAATTCAAAAAGCACATCAATCTAATTAGCATTAATGTTATTAAGTACATAAAAAAGGGTATAAAGTTACAACAAATCGGTTATGAAACTGAGATACACAACTATTATATAATAATACCAATATATTTCATTCGATGTTGGTTTCACTTTTTATAGTACCAACACTTTATCTTCATTTGATACAATCCATGATGATTATTATTTTTTAATTAACAAACAAAAATTATTAAGAAAAATTAAATTATATGTATTGTAAGGTATAACTTTTACACTTTAAAAACTTGAGATCGTTAAAGTAATATTTTCCAATGTTAAAAAATGATTTTAAAGTTGAGTATTTGAATTAGTTTGGTGAATGACAACCGACACTTAGAAATGATTTTATAAATGATGTTTACATAAATAATTAAAAATAGTCTTTAATTTAATTGTAAAATGTAAACTTTAAAATTACAATTTATAGTAACACCCTTTTGTCTTCCTTATCTTTTCTATTCATAAAATTTCTACTAAAATTTTATTTATTTTTTTTACTGTGAAACGCATTCAAAAAGACTATCGATGTAGATTCTTGTTCATTTACCCACGTATATCTTCAAGAATAAAAGATATTCAGTTCATTATTATCTTGAATGTAAACTAAAGTTTTATGATTTTTGTAGAACATCATAATCATTGCTAAAATCAAACCTTCAAGTTTGAGCAAACCATTAGATCATAAGAAAAAAAAATCAACACATACTGAGCTCGTATATAAACTCTAAAATAAAAAATACCGCAAAAGAATACACGAGTACAAATCTTAAATCTAATGAATGTAAGCATAAACCTTAATGCAATGTTTAGTATGTATAAATGCAAGTATCCAATATTGACTTGATTTATACTCAAATCATGACATAAACCATGACTCGATCATTAGTCATACTATAACCCGACACATGAATCAAACCATGACTGACTCGATCCATGATTTGTCTCAAAACATGACCCGAATCAAAGTCCCATATCATGACCCCAGCCATCATCCATCACAGAGTTAAACCATGACCCAACCCATAACCTGCATTATAAGTAAAACCTTGACTCGGTATATCACTTGACTCATGAATCATATTTATTTCTTATTATTTTTCGTAGTCTCCCAAACAACTTTTAGAGTGATTTAGTTCATTTCAAAAAGTAAAAATAATAATGATCGGTTTGTTTCTCTCATCCATTCCATTTACCTATACATTATATTCCTTTGTTGTTTCATTATCTTGTATCAAACAGACGCTCTAAATGATAGAAGAGAGAGTGAGCGATAGTGGAGAGATAGAGGGGGTGACAATAGAGTGGAAGACAGCAACATGCATGTGGGATAGACGACAAGCGTAGGCGACAAAGAGTGTTGGTCCCAATATTCTTCATCGTACATGTGAGTAGTTTAATTCATATATACTGAGCTTTGGATAACATCATTTGTTTGATTTGAGGCTGTTGTGTATGACAGTTAAAGTACAAATCGTTGTCTTGAACTGAAGTATTAACTTTTTTGGTATCTTTGACTTAATCTTGATCAAAAACTTCACTTTTCTATATATATATATTCACAATACCACGTGCTTAAAAAGTCCCTCCAGCTAGAGGTGCGCAAATCGGGTTTTTTTTGAACCGGTTCCGGTTCGGGTTTTGACCAGGTATAGGTGGAACCGGTTCCAGTTTTCCCAGTTCCGTTTTCGGTTTTAATTTGTCTAAAAAACCGGACCCATTTGTACCCATCGGTTCGGGTTGCCGCTTCCGGCTCCGGGTCCCTTTTTTTGCCCACCTCTACCTCCAGCATCCGTTGCTTCTTGTCTTGAACTTGATTGGAATACCAACCAAAACCAAACCAATGTGAAATCTCAAGGTTTTAATGTTTTATACAAAAAAAAAAAACAGGGGAAATGTAATATATTTGAACAACCAATTATCCTTACCAGTATTCGGTTTGACAATAGATCCTTCAAACAGGCCGTATAAAATGTATATGAACACAGAACAAAAAAACATACCGAACAACCATTGAAACAACTACCACATAAACGACTCTGGACCAAAAAGATGGTACGAATGTGTGTCTAGCACCATAACAACGTTGTTATCCTACATATAAAAAACTCCATATCTTTCTGTGAATTCCTACTGCGTCTCATTAAACGCGTTATTATAAACTGCTATAAGCAACAAGGAAATAAAAAGTCGAAATAGATAGAAAGGCAGTGCAGAGCATATAATTTGTAGTTATACGGATTTAGGTACATACTAAAGCACACTCCATGGAAAGGGCAGGGCTTGAACTTCTTGTACACAACAGAGATGTTTGATGGAGATCACAAGAAGCAAGCATAGCTGCAAAGCACATATGCATACAATACGACCTCTTAAATGTGTGTGCACTGGGTTGTATTTTATCTTTAACGGGCCAAAAAGATAAAATTCACAAAATAATAATAATAATAAAACTAAAAAAAATTAAACAGTTCCAATTGGCCAAAATTTGCCCTATATGCTTTTAATAAATTAAACCTTCTACTAATCTTATTGAAAAGTTACATTATATAATACAACCTTAATAACCATATTTTGCACACTAGCTATTTATAAATTAGTGTTGTCAAAAGCCCTAAGGCACACCTGGGCCCAGGAATAGCGCCTTGGAAGGTCTAAGCCCAAAGCTGTGTTGTTTTTTAGAAAAACGAGAGAAAAGTGGGCATTGATTAAGGCACAGACTCACAAAGTCAATGGCTTTTTTAAAATAAGGCGATCTAATCTCTTTTTTTTTTTCCCTCTCTTGTTTTAATTTTATTTTATAGCTAAAGATTAGCTATAACTCCTAAACCTAGAGAAATTAGACAATCATCAATCATGTAATATCTAGATATATATTACGAATGTTCTCTCTTCTTCTACAATATCGCTCAATATTTGTTCAAGAGAGGGAAAGCTAATGAACAACAAACATGCTTCTTTTTTTTTGCATGCAATTGTTTATTTTATGCTTCTACATGATCGTAAAGACAGTAAAGTACTGTAACAGTGATGATGTACTTAATGATCTTATTCTTCATGTACTATTAATTTGGTATTGGTTTGAAACATTTGGCATTACTTTTGAACATTTGGTAAAAACGAAATTATCTTATATGCCAATAATAATAGATTTTCTATCTTTGTATTAGAGTATTAATTTTAAATGCATAATAAAATTTTATCTATTTTTCACCTATGTGTGTGTGTTTTTCCTCAGGCCCTCACATTTTGTGCCTTGCATCTAGGCCCCAGCCCCCATGTGAGGTATTTGCACCTTGAGTGTGCCTATTTCCTTTGATGACATAGTTAAAAATAATTTGAATTTTAAAACAAGAAGTGTTTCGAGTCAACCCAACCCAAAACCTACCTGTTTTGACCCTTTACTCAATCAAACCAATTTCCCATCTCTAATCTTGAGGTAGGGGAATCATGAAGTTGTAAAACAGATGTGCAATTAAATTTAAAAATTACCGATCGGTGGTGATTTCAGTTTTGGCCATGGCTTCTGCTAAGAGTTTGTGGGGCAATAACCTTTAGACTGGAAATTTGACGATCATCCTGCAAAGAATCATGTCATGTTATCAGTCCATCTAACATGCAGAGATATGAGTGACTATGCACATTATTTCTAGATAACCAACATATTTGTAAAAATGTAAAAAGATATCCAGGTTGATTAAAAAACAAAGACAACAAAAAAATTTGAGGTCTACTAACCAGTAGTTAGTGCCATTAGCCTTGTTAGTTTGGATATATTTCTGTTTACTATTGACAATTTTTGTGATATAAAGACTACGGTGATGCCCATTTGATAACAAACTCAAAGTACTTAAATATTCAAACATTAACATAAGCATCCTTGAGAGTCAACTGAGATTGATGGTGAACCGTCTTCTTTTGGGTGCGAGGGTTTACTATATTTGGCAGGAATAAAACATTCCTACTCATGACAGAAAATCCAGGTCTGTTGATGTCCTTAGGGATGTAAACGAACCGAACGTTCAGTGAACCGTTCGGCGGGAAGTTCGTTTATGTTCGTTCATTATTAAATGAACGAACATGAACAAGAAATTCCGTTCGTTTAGTTAAATGAACGAACATGAACAGAGGTCGTGTTCGTTCATTTGTGTTCGTGAACGTTCGGTAACATGTTCGTTTACGTTCGTTTATGTTCGGTTAAGTTCATTTATTATATTTATTCATTAGATATGTTGTATAATTTTAATTTTTAATTTTTAGTTCAATACCATAATATTTAAGTTATTTTTAGTTTAATACTATAATATTTTAATTTATATATTTATAAATAATTATCTCCAATGCTTGAAATTTAGAATATTAATTTTTATTTTTTAAATAATATGTGTTCGTTAGCGTTCGTGAACAAGCTAAATTCCTTAATGAACGAACACGAACACGAATTTTCGTTCGGTTAGCGTTCGTGAACAAGTTAAAAGTTAAACGAACGAACACGAACAAGGGCTCGTTCGTGTTCGTTCGGTTCATTTACAGCCCTAGATGTGCTCATTAAGGTCAATCTAAGGCTGCCATGGAGGTAACAGCTATATGGAACCTGCATGGTATAGTTTGGAAAACTGGTAACGAGGCTCAGGGGGCAGCCTGCCCAATGATACCATAATTGTTGATGGAAGTCAAGATTAGAAGATCAGGAAACTATCAATGGGGATCCAGGATTCATGCTATGAAAATAGTAAACCCTCAGGAGAGAATTGCTATTGAGATGAGAAAATGGAAAGAAACTAATCATGCTATGAAAATCCTTTCCCGAAATCCCATTTATATATTTTGTATTTTTTTTGTGTTTTTCAGGAGAAGGTTCAGTTGGGATATGCCCATGGACGGCGATTACAATGATGTTTTTATCTATTGGGGTACGGGAGGAAAGAGTCGGTACACTTTTTGTTACACCTATATCATTTTTTCCAGTGAGTCATGAGGTTTATTTGGGATGTTGCTATCAATTCTCAAATATCGGACAATGGGTTTATGTGTTGGGACAGGTGACAGTATAGAGGGATATGCTCGATCCAAAACAAAAATTGTCTAGGTGGTGGGAACAATAATCTGGGTCACGGTCAGGGAGGAGTTGGTTTGGGGAATATTTTGGCTTGGATGGGATGCATCGGTTCGATCAACTTTGGGCTCAGTTTTTGGGGTGGGTTGACTTGACGTGGGTATAATAGCCTTTGGGTCAGTTGGGGTTTTTGTCTCCTGGGATGGGGCATCGTTCTATATTAGTCATATTAAATAGTTCATAAGTATCATAATTAGTCATATTAAATAGTTCATAAGTATCATAATTAGTCATATTAAATAGTTCACAATTATCATAAATTATGTATTAATGTTGAGTCTGTTGGTCTTTCCTAAAGGCTTTACAGCTTCTAGATCTAAGCCTATATATTCTCTTGTATTCTCACATTATAGTGAATCATAATAATACAAAGATTGTTACCATTTTATTACAACACAAGTACATTTAACTTGGTATCAGAGCAAGGTGATACCATCCGATCGTCATCCTCGCCGTCATCTACGATCGGGAATTTCTCAGCCGTCATCTTCGACCGGCTCTTCTCACACCCATATGGCTCTCCTTGCTTCATTTTCTCAGGTTGACAAAACAACCCACAACTCTCACAAGTTTGGATTCAAGCTTTCTCCCACAAACTATGGCTACTGGAAAGCCATGCTTGAACCTTTCCTGATCACCAATAATCTTTTTGGCTACATTGACGGTACAATACCATGTCCACCTGCAACCATCCCTGCTGTTGGCCCTTCTGACAAGGATGCTGTTCCACCATCACAACCGAATCCTAATTTTACCACATGGCTGTCGAATGATGCTCATGTTCGTATGTTGATCCTCTCTACAATATCTGAAGCCTCTTTTCAACATGTTCCAGGCAACTCTACATCTCGCGATCTCTGGTTATCATTAGAACGTGCTTATGCCCCCCACACTGCATCTCGTGAATACACACTCAAAGGTCAACTGTTGAGGATTGAGATGAAAGCTGATGAAACAGCCTCGGCTTATCTGACCCGTGCCCAAGAGTATGCTCCTGCCCTAGCAAATATTGGGGAGCCTATGAAAGACAAAGACATTGTTATGGTTGTTGTTGCAGGACTCTGAGACGAATACAACAGTCTCAAATCAACTATTCTGTCCCGACAACATCCCACAGCCTTTACCGAACTGCATGGTCTTTTGACAGATCATGATTACATGATCAGGAAGTCTCTGCCAACTGTCCCCACCACTCAAGCATTTATGGCAGCCTCTAACTTGCCTTTGAATGGGGCTGTGACTTCTGCCTCTTCCCAACCAGCCACTGTTCAGGACATTCAGCAGCTTATGGGACAACTTGGTCTTCACAATCAGCCTACAAAAGCAGCCACAATTCAAGCTTTTTACACCAACCGGGGCGGTATGGGTCGCGGCCGTAACTTCAACAATCGTCGGGGTCGCGGTTCCTCTAACACTCGCAACACCGGCAGTTCCAACAGGAGTCAATTCTCATGGGCTTCAACACAAAACACTGTTTTTGGCACCTGCAACAGATGTGGTATTGGTCACATCCCCTCACAATGCCCAAACCGGGATCCTGCTACTATTAGGGGACGCCAACCGTCTGCCAACTATGCTGATTCTCGGTCTCAGGCATCATCTTCGTCTTGGCTTCCTGACACAGGATCCACAAATCATGCTGCTCCAGATCTCTCGGGGTTTGAGTATGCTGAACCCTATTATGGTGAGGATAACCTTCATGTTGGTAATGGTACTGCTCTTCCAATTCTTCACATTGGTTCAAAACGTTTCTTTTCTCCTAATAAAACCTTTTCCTTAACTGATATTCTTCATGTTCCTCAAATAAAAAGGAACCTTCTTTCTGTTCAAAAATTTTGTCATGATAATGATGTGTTCTTTGAATTTCACTCTACTTTTTTTGTTGTGAAGGACAAATTTACACGCACTACCCTCCTCACGGGTCCAAGCAATGATGGGCTCTACTCCATTACTCTTCCTCAAGTTAAACCGGTTTCCAAAGTTGCTTTCTCATCCGTACGTGCTTCACCACACACATGGCATCAACGACTTGGTCATCCACATTCGCAGCTTTTACAGTCAATGATCTCTAAATTTTGCTTACCTGTTTCTAATAAAAAGTTTGGTTCTGTTTGTGCTTCTTGTCTTATTGGAAAATCCTCCAAGCTACATTTACCTTTGTCTGATTATAAAAGTTCTCATATTTTGGATTTAATTGTGTGTGATGTATGGGGTCCAGCCCCTGTTTCTTCGTGTGATGACCACTCTTATGTTTTATTGTGTGTTGATCATTATTCTAAATTTATGTGGTTCTTTCCTCTTAAACGAAAATCAGATGTGTTTGATACGTTCAAGCATTTCTTACTCATGGTTGAACGTCAATTCAACACAAAGTTAAAATCTGTACAGACTGATTGGGGAGGCGAATTTCGTAAGCTGTCGCCATTTTTCACTTCTCTTGGTATAGTCCATCGACTCTCGTGTCCACACACGAGTGAACAAAATGGTCTTGTCGAAAGTCGACATCGACACGTGGTTGAAATCGGTCTTACCTTACTCGCTCAATCTAAAGTTCCACAACGTCTCTGGCATTTTGCGTTTGACACTGCGGTATATTTAATTAACCGTATGCCCTCTCGCACCAATGACAGTCTTTCACCCTTTGAACACATCTTTCATCGCAAACCTGATTACTCATTCCTTCAGGTTTTCGGTCCCTCATCTACGAGCCTACAACAAACATAAGATGGATTTTAGATCTATTCCTTGTGTTTTTCTAGGTTACAGCACTGCACACCATGGGTATCGGTGTTTTGATCCCACTTCTGGTCGGATGTACGTTGCCAGGCATGTTCGCTTTAATGAATCTGCCTTTCCATTTACTGTCTGCCAAACACAGTTTCCACCAGCACCTACTCCACCATATTTCTCCTCTTACCCTATACCCACAAATCACCCTCCATCTTCATCAGTCCAAACTTCACCACTCTCTCCTAATCTCCACATTGACCCAACTCCAACCTCACCTCCACCCACACCACCAGACTCTCCAACCACCCCTTCCACCACCCACACATCAATTCCATCCTCCACATCAGCCTCTACTAACCCCTCCACCTCCTCTCAAACTCCACCACCACCACCACCACCACCTCCTCGTCCCCGTCCATCAAATCTTCGTCCCAATCCTAAACAGCCCGAGCGTTATACTCCATCTTCTTTTCACACCTCCTCTTCCTCGGATAGCGAACCAACTTCTTTTACCATTGCTAACAGGAATCCTCGTTGGCAAGCTGCTATGGCTGCTGAGTACTCTGCTCTTATGAGAAATGGCACCTGGTCTTTGGTTCCTCGAGTCCCAGGCACCAATATTGTTGATTGTAAATGGGTCTATAAAATTAAAAAGGATCAACACGGGACTGTCACGCGTTACAAAGCGCGTCTTGTTGCAAAGGGGTTCCATCAACAACCGGGCATTGACTATAATGACACGTTTAGTCCGGTTGTTAAGTCTACAACAATTCGGGTTGTTTTGTCACTCGCAATTACAAGGGGCTGGTCCCTTCGGCAATTAGATGTTCAAAATGCCTTCTTGCACGGGGATCTTACAGAAACTGTTTATCTCAGCCAACCACCAGGTTTCGTTGACCCACAGAAACCGGATCACGTGTGTCTCCTACATAAGTCACTCTACGGGCTCAAACAAGCTCCAAGAGCATGGTTTAATCGTCTATCCATGGCCTTGATTGCTCTCGGTTTTAAGGGTTCAAAAACAGATCCATCTCTTTTCATTTACTCAGCACATCGCACGCTTCTGTATATGCTAGTTTATGTTGATGATATTATTCTTACTGGCAATGATCCCCGGGCCATTGATCGTGTTGTTCACAGCCTAAGCACTACGTTTGCCATTCAAGACATGGGTCATTTATCTTACTTTCTTGGCATTGAGATTATCCCAAAAGGTAAAGATTTGGTTCTTTCTCAGAAAAAGTATATTTTGGGTCTGCTTCGCAAGGCCGGTTTATCCGAGGCCAAGCCAGTTTCGTCTCCCCTACATACTACTGCTAATTTGGCCATTGGTGACAGTCCACTTTTTGATAACCCGGTTAAGTATCGTCAAATTGTTGGCGCTCTTCAGTATGTTACACTCTCAAGACCTGACCTAGCCTTTGCTGTCAACAAAGTGTGTCAGTTTATGCACTCTCCTACTCAAAATCACTGGTCTGCCGTTAAACGCATCCTACGCTATCTTCAGGGCACTTCTGATTTTGGACTTTGGCTTCATCATAACTCGGGTTCACACCTTCAGGCTTACACGGATGCTTATCTGCAAGCGTTCTCAGACGCAGACTGGGCTGGGTGTCCGGATGACCGTCGATCCACCGGGGGATTTGCTATCTATCTTGGCAATAATCTCATTTCTTGGGCTGCTCGCAAACAAAAGACTGTATCTCGGTCATCTACAGAATCTGAGTACAAGGCTCTAGCTGACACTGTTGCCGAACTCACTTGGTTAGAAACTTTGTTACGAGAATTGTGTGTTCCAATGAATACTGCTCCTACACTATGGTGTGATAACCTAGGTGCTACATACATGTCAGCTAATCCGGTGTTTCATGCTAGAACAAAGCATGTAGAGGTTGATTTTCACTTTGTTCGTGAGAAGGTTGCTCAGAAGAAACTTAATGTCCAGTTTATTTCTACTACGGATCAAATTGCTGATATCTTCACAAAACCGTTACCTTCACAACGATTTATACTTTTACGGTCCAAGCTACAGGTCGCTCCCCGACCTTAGCTTGCGGGGGAATATTAGTCATATTAAATAGTTCATAAGTATCATAATTAGTCATATTAAATAGTTCATAAGTATCATAATTAGTCATATTAAATAGTTCATAATTATCATAAATTATGTATTAATGTTGAGTCTGTTGGTCTTTCCTAAAGGCTTTACAGCTTCTAGATCTAAGCCTATATATTCTCTTGTATTCTCACATTATAGTGAATCATAATAATACAAAGATTGTTACCATTTTATTACAACACAAGTACATTTAACTTTCTAGACTTCTAGCCAAGAATGGGCTGGGCGGATGTATGGCTAGGGGCGGTAGGAGGTTCGTTATGGTTTTGGGATTTTGGGTAATATTGATTCCTACCGGTTTGGGGCCTGTATTATCATTGGTCCAGAAATTTGTTAGAGGAGTGGGCTTTTGAGGTTTGGATTGGGCCAAATTGGGTTGCTTGAGGACCAACTCGAAAGCCATGGTTGGGCCGCTTGAATGGTTTGCTTGGGTCAGCCATGAAGATTCTAGGGGGGATCTCCAAAGCTGGGCCCATTAGTTTTTGTACAGGTTTTATGTGTTCATGGTTTAGCTTTCAAGGGGAAGATTTTCTATGCTTGGAAGGGTAACCAGCCGTGTACTATGAAGATTATAAGTTTATCCAAAGATAGAGATGGGCTTCTTTTTTTGCATAATGATGTGGCCAAATCTCCTGCTCTCTTTGTTCTTGGAGTGGAAGAAGTGGTCTCATCACCATGGTTATTATTGGATTTTGTTTATCTTAGGTGTTAGGCTAGTGCTTAATGTTGTATTTGGTTGTAAGTTGACTACTATACGTCATTATGGTAGTTTGTATATTTTCTTTGGTTTGTATAGTTGGGTCGATATGTTTAGGCCTGGGCAACCATTTTTTGGGTTCCTAAGATTTGGCTTGGGATTGATATTATGTGCCTCAGAAGTAATGCCTTCTGTGTGATGTAATTCTTTGGTTTTCTATATACTTTTTCTGGGCTTAAGCCAATTATTTAAAAAAACAAAGTATCAAGAGATCTACAAAATGCATTCTTCACTTTCCTCTTTGTTTTTAAGGCTATGACGAAACTGAAGACTCCTAATGTAGAGAAAATTGAAGTATAAGTTTAGGTTTTGCAGAGGCTGATGCTTCAAGACACAATCAAGATCTATTCAAAATTAGTATGCACTAAGTTTTGGCAAAAGAATAAATAGTTAACCAGTGAATTTCCTATGATAAGTCCTAGCAAAAGTTTTACTATGCCATATAGGACTCCTAATGCAGATAATTACACTAGATGCCTTAACATGTAGCAATGCAAGATGCAAACTTGATTGATCACCTCATGAAGGAGATAATAAGCAACTACGTGGGTAGAAATTGAGAAAATGATGAACAGTTATTAACTTGCATAACAATTTGTATTAACAAGTATTAACACTTTCTCCTCCTTGAAACTTCCCCAAATGGATGTGCTAATAAATGAGCCAAAGATTACATTCACTAATAATTATAAATGAGAGTTTATTTATGAATCAGTTGATTACATATTTAACAATTACCAAGAAGAGATTTTTAATAATAAGAAAGTTGCACAAAATATATTTTGCAAGCATACAACCTAAATGGCTTTATTGAAAAGTTCAATTATTGTAGCTTTGGTAACGCCCCATTTGTGGTGCACACATATAGTGTATATATGTGTGGGCTCTCAAGGGGCCAAAGTAAAATTGCACTAATTTTAACGTTATTTTATTTATTTTGTGAAAATAACGTTAATAGTGTTGGGATGATTAACTTCAAACGATAACTTTGAGCCGGGGACTCCTTCGGAGCAGCCTCTCTATCCTAACTAGGATAGGGGTAATAAATTACTAAAAAGGGGGAGTGGAGACAAACGTGTTTTGGATCATCCTAGGGAACAAGACCTGAAGGAAAAATAAATAAATTTATACCCAACCCACTCATTTTGCAAGCCTTTTAAATTAGAACATTAACACAGAAAAGGAGAAAGTATACAGTAACATATTCCTAAAGGATGTTAAACTAAACTTTATAAATGAACAGGTTAAAATTATCACCTTTATAAATTAGCAGGCTAAAATTGACACACCTTGTACAATGAAGCAGCAGATTCAGATTCTACAGACTGATTTGGGTCAAGTGTTTGGAAGCCATCCAGAGCATCTAAGGTCAGCTGCCAGCCACAAAGAGCTAAAGCACCAGCACTAGAACTTGAACCATTACTTTTGGTAATGCCAGCTGCAGCAACATTCCCGTTTACCCAAGGACAAAAAAAATTATGATGCTTAATTGGATCAAACTCCACAGCTTCTTCAAAATTGCTTCCTCCATTTAAAGGGCCTATAAGAAAACCGGAAAAAAAAACATACACACACACACACACAATCAATTTAGCTATCTAGCAGCAACACAGTTTCCCTAAGAACAGTAGACAGACAAGAAAGTAAATTTTTGATACATGCCCAGTAGGATAAAGAGCCTACAAATGTGTATGTGTGACTGATTGTGTGTAGAGGTAGCGATTTTGACCATTTACTTATAAATGGGCCCTTTTTAGGTTATGCTTTATATCTAACATGTGAAATAATACAATATCTAAAAGTAAACATGTTAAGTTTCAAGCGGGTCAAAGGCCACCAAAGATGCATTGTTAATGCATAAAACCACCTGAAGTTTTTTTTTTAATGGAATTACTATTAAATAATACAAATTTTGTAATCATATTAGTTTCAATGGATATTTCTAATCTTGAACTTCATGTGTTTTGGGTCAACCCAACCCATTTTGACCCAAACTCTATTTCAAGATTTTACCTAAGAGTGTACATCAAACAGAAACGAGAGTACTAGACCGGACTCAAACTGAAGCCAAACATTAAGTAATGGAACCAAAAACTGCACCATTCTCATTATCCAAAAAAAGTCATCATTCTAGACCAGATGAATACTGGTCTGATTTGGATTAAGAGCCGGTTTGGTACCAAAACGGGCCGTGAACCAAATACAAACTTGGGGTATTCTAGTTTATAAAATCAAAATACCAAAAAATGTCATTTCAAAGCTTAAAATATAGTTATAGGGATTCAAAAAAGAACAGTGGAGTTCTAGTTCCAAACCAGACCGGACCAGGACACTTTTTTAAAAAACAAGGAAAGGGCTATAATTTGAACCAAGAACCAGATCAGAAACCACTTAATTAGGAGCACCAGAACTGAGAAGAGAACCATATGTACCAGGTCCCGAATCGGTTTTACAGAATTATAAAGTCTTGAATGATCTTCACACACCCTACCATTATCAAACCCTCCCTTTTTCCCACCTCTAATTGTGTGCTAAAAATAGAAAAGGGGGTGGGGGTATGTGTAAATTGAAAATAAAGAGGGGACCTACCTATCCCATTGGCAGCCAGATAATTTGTGAATCCACATTCATCAGTAGGAAAAGATTTTCCAGCCTGTGTCACTTCATCCTTTGATGCTTCAAACCCAGAACATAAAACCGCATTGCAAGAAAGAGACGGGTGGGTGCTCTGATCATTGCCTATAATATGCATATTACTAGTCTTCTCACCACTTTCAACGGATTCCGCCTTAGTTGACCCAACAATCTTTGATCCGCTATCTGCTCTTCCAACCGACCTTGAGATTAGATCTTGATCCATTTCTTCAGGTACAAAATTACCCATCATTCCAGGATCTGTAGCAAATTCACCATTTTGCCCTTGGTTCTCAGTCACTTCAGCCATAGGTTCCATATCCCCAACAACACTTTCAGTCCTATGAACCGACGCCTCAGCACCATGGATTTCGGCTTCATGGCTAGCCCCCATTCCGACACTTCCGCCGCTAACAGCAAAGCTCAGACCACCATCCCTCTTGTGTACGGTGGTGGTATCTGTATTCAATACTTCCTCGTCATTGGTGCTGCTAAGCCCAATCTCACCCGGGGCCCCAACCAAAGCAGGACATACACTCTGTTGGGCTTGATTACTAAAATTTAGGTCTGATGGATCATTTAAATCAGGACTTTTAAAAGCTGACACAGATGGACCATTGACATCAACATCATTGATATTTCCAGGATGATTTTCAACACTTTCCATTGAATCGTTGTCTTCATCATGATAAACCATATCCATCGCAATAACAGACGAAGCCCGTGTGGAATCAATAGCTGATGGATGAAAGTGACCATCTTGTTCTATATCAAAATGTAAAGTTCGGCTTGGGCCTGCGCCAGATGAGTCTCCTTTATATGATTCAAAAACATCAGACTCACGGTCACATGCACGTTTAGAAGGACCAGATGATTGTTTGCTGCCATTGACTTCATCACCGTCACGGTCAATGACAATGCCTTCAACACTATCAGCTTGTTGCACTATGGTATGTAGCGGTCTATCGACTGTGCTCCCACCTTCATCTAAATTCCGCTTGCGAGTGCTGGGACCTCGGGACTCATAAGATGCTGCCCGATCACCGACCTCGCTACTAGTGGGCTGTCCAATAATAAGATCTTTCCCAATATTTACATCTTGGTATTGTTCACTTACCATGGTTTTCTGTGTATTTCCAGCACAAAATCCACCGCCCATTGTAAGATCTAAATCAACCCCAATATTTGACATTGATTTTCCTTCCCCGGTGGTTGCTGCCTCATCAAGGTCATTTTGGTCTTTCTCCATGGGGTCCATGGCAACCCATCCATTAACTCCACTGGCAGCACTTACTCCACGGGTCAAAGCCATTTTTTTGCTTGTTTCAGGAACATCATTGATATTAGCAGCAAGACGAACAGGACGGTTGACAGTCAAAAAGTCCAAGATTCTGACAGTGGCCCCACATAAACTACATTCGAGCAAAGGTGATCTCTCTCTCAATCGTTCATTCTTATCAACGCCCTTTTTGGTTGAAGCAGATAATGTTTTTTTGTTAGGATGTTGGTCTACTGGTGGTGCACAATCTGTAATGGGACTGAAAGAACATCCATTTCTAGCAGATTGAGCAGAATGCTCTTCACAGTCTTGAACATTTCGAACCCATATTGGCTCCCATCCACAAAGGCTTATTAACTTCTGGGCCTAAACACAGAGTATCAGAGATCAGGAAAAGTGTAAAACAAATATAAAGATCATATATGGTAATAATTAGAGATGGCAATTTCAACCAATTACCTTTTAATCAGTCTATCTTGGTTGTGTTTTAGCTCAAAAATAGAAATACAACATAATATCTAAAGGGGATCTGTGAATCGTATTTTAATGCAAAAAATCTCCAAAATCATTCTAGAAGAAATGTTTTATTATCTTTGTAATAATAATGTTTTGGTGATCATAATTAACAAACTAATTATTTTAAAAAATTTTGAAAATTGGACAAAAAGTGTTGATGGGGCAACCCAATCAGCCTAGCCAGGTTTAACCCGTACTATATTATGACATGTTTCAACCCGACCTGATCTTGACCTGTAATCAAAAGTCAAAACCATCCAATGTAAATGGCGCATGCATCTTACACGTGAATATATGCATAATGCCACTTCTTTGGTATTATCTGAGCCAGATGCTATGTCTGCCTTCAAACCCGATTCCTCTACAGTAAAAGTATGCGATTGAACTAAAAAGCGGTCAATTTCAGGGCCACGAGAGACCCTCATCTGGTCATATGTGGAAGCAGCCACAATTGGTAGGTAAGGAAATTGGAACAATCCATCACAACGGTCCTTATAGCCCCCAATCAGGGCTGATGGTGGAGTAGGAGGGAACTGCACCAAGCTTTCAGCACAGCTGTTACCTCTCCATGGGCAAATCACTTTGTGACCTTCATCAAGCTGATTGCCAAATTTTTCTCCAACATTATCATCTGTAACAACATATAATAATACAGATTAATTGTTATTATATTCATAATCTGAAAAAAGAAGACATGATTATGATAAAATGCAGCGATTAGACCTTCAGTAGGAGTCCATGAATCTGCTGCAATATATTTAAGGCTGGCACAACATGACTCGCATTCAATTTTATCAACATCCACATTTACCCAACCTCTTCTTGCACAGGCAAGTGAACTAGCAGCCTGCATAGGAGTCAAAAAATGAAAACATGGGGGAATGTGTGCAATAGATTTACCAATAATGGCAATCGAAAGCAGTCCCTGGACATATACCCAAGTTGGTTTTTGAAGCCTCCTTTCAGTTCTCATGCGATAGTGTCAAATTAGTTATTTTGATTAGCACATGTGCTTCTCATGCGCCATGTAGGCATGTACTTAGGAGTATTGATGTCACAGTTCCTAATCCGAAGCGCACATACTATTGAAAATAATCTAAAGATGTCTCCATTTCTTATTTACTATCACCCATATTCTATGTTGGTAAATCAGTGAACAAATTCAAAAATCACATGCACTCAATGAATTAAAATTGAAAAGACACATATTAGACTTACATGCAAAATAATTAAATAGCTAAAAAATGAAACTAACCTATTAAAAGCTAGCTAAAATTTAGGGCTATAGTTTGACCCTATTTGTTTCTTATTCAATCTAGGAAATAATCAAGCAATAAATACTTTTGTAAAAAATAAAACTTTCCTAAATGACTCTTAGTCATTTGACCAGATTTTAACTTTCATCACATCAAGATTAACCAACATTCACCCCCTCACATCAAGATTAACCAACATTCACCCCCTCAATCTTGATGTCTTCTCGTGGCTTGTAAAATGCAGGTTGTCTATGTTTGTGTCTTTAAAGGTTGAGCTACATTGTTGCCTGTTGCAATCTATTTTGATACACTATTGCTTAATGTTTGAAAATTATAAATGTATCATTTTAATATTCAAATATTTAATCTTTTATATAGATACTATATAGAATATTTTTTTTCATAATTGTCCCTCACAATATTTCAGCTTGTTATGCACATATGAACTGATTCATGAGATTTCAGCACAATATTTCAGCATGTCATACTCATGCCTACTTCACCCATCTTCGTATTCCTATCTGTGCATAGGTTTCTATCTTGCAGCATGGAGTATATACATATAGTTCGTATATTGTGAGATTAAACAAGGAAAGCACTGAGCTAGGACCTGTGGCCTACCGTTAGGACCAGATAGAAACAGAACATGTTCTTATGTTCCAGTGGAACAGGAAGAACAAAACTACAAGATAAATATGTAAATAAAGGGATCATTTGATCACGAGACTTGGGACATGCTAATAACACATTAAAAAATAGACCAACAACTTAATACTAACCTTAGGCTTTCCAAACCAGTTTACAGGCTTGAATGTAGACAATCTCCTTAGAAGATCACCCCTTTCCCATGGTCTACACGAAGGCTGAGATAATCCCAGGACTGAACCACCAACACTTGCACTTACTGAAATCCACATGGGTTGTGAAACAATTCGAGATAAAGAGCCTACTTTGGATCCCTGACCATGACCCAACCAATCTGTATTGCCAGCATTAGTGGCAACGGCAGGTGATGATGCCCCAGCAGAACTGATAAGAATTTTGACAGCTCAAATAATAAAATATATAATACAGAGATGCATGCATATATATAGGGGAGGGATATATGCAGGACACTATGTATTGCAAGAACACGTGAACAAATGAACATTTATTTCTTATATCAAAAAATTTTTAAAAATAATGGAAAATGGTATAAATGTACTGTTTATTGATTCTCATTCATCTCTCCTGAAATTCACAACAAAATATGAAATTTGTCGATATAACCTACAGCATATGAACTTTATGTGTAGGTTATATTACATATACATATACAAGTAAACGACACAAAATTAAAGAACATATGACAAATTAATTTGATGTTTTTTACGCACATAACCAACTCATTTGCAAGTTGGAAGTAAAAATATATATATATATATATATATTTGAACTACTGATGGAAAAATTTTAATGGTTTAGATTTGTTATGCATGTCCTCGAATGGAAAAATTTTAATGGTTTAGATTTGTTATGCATGTCCTCGAAAAAATTCAAGGTTTTGTAAACATGCTCTCCATGTTTATATATTTGGTAATGCTTTAAAGTGCTCTACAGTGCCAAAAGATTAGCGTGTAGCATAATTTAATATTTACAAATTTATAGCATTCCCAAGTTGACTAGCAAAATTCATAAAGATTCTCTACTTGAAATCCCCGCTTTAAGTTTCAAATCGATGCAACAATTCAAATGTCCCATCACAAAATTTTGTGCTTGGATTTACATCCCAAAATTCAACGGATTACAGTATCTGGTTCCGACTGAAGCTACTAAAGTAAAAATTGAAAACATAAAAAATATATATATATAATTCAACAATTTGAGCTGATACTAGAACAGTAGAACACATAAATCCGCCAATACCCTAAAATCAAACTACAAAAGCAAATTAAAAAATAAAGAGCAGAGTCTAGGGTTTTGTGCGTTTCTTAGTAATTCAGATACATTATGCGTATGTAGGCGTGATGCAATCACACAAAAGTATAATAAAATCGATTAGAATACAAATTTAAACGGGCATGCAACATGATTTCGATGAGCATGAATGATTACAGAATTAGGGCTTGGCATAGGTATACCTTGCAGCGGGGGTAGGAGGACGATGAGATGAATTGGGGAAGAATAAGGGATCTCCCGATGAGCTTATTCCTTCTTCCTTCATCTACTTTCGAACTATCTTCTTCCACTGAAATTGATGATGATTTATGTTTCAAGATGATCGTTCATGAAATTATGCTTTGCTACAGTTCCCGGCACGTGAATCGTGCGTGGCTATTTTCAATGAACCGTTCCTTAGCCGTTTGATGCACTACTGATGTACGTATGTAACAAACTAGCTAATTTCATATTAAAAAAAGTTTGGTGTTAAACTTACACCTAAAAATTTGTCCACACACCCCAAACACCTCGTAGTGGTCACTACGAGGCGTATACGTGAGATGTGTAAGGCAGCGGTCAAACGATTGTTACGATGGTTTGACCTAAACGCCTCATAGTGTCCACTACGAGGCGTATTGGTACGATTATCTACAAAAAGTACTGACATTGTCAAGTGACAGGACACAAACGCCGAGAGACCGCAAAATATAAAAAACAAGTTTTAAACAAAACTATTAGATTTTTACAACCCAAAAAACATGCGCTTAAAAACAATTAAAAATAAACGTACCGAGAGACCGCAAAATATAAAAAACAACTTTTAAACAAAACTATTAGATTTTTAAATCTCAAAAAACATGCTTTAAACAAAACTATTAGATTTTTACACCTCAAAAAACATGCGCTTAAAAACAATTAAAAATAAACATTCCAATAGACCGCAAAATATAAAAAAACAAGTTTTAAACAAAACTATTGGATTTTTACACCTCAAAAAACATGTTCACACACCCTAAAACAACCAAATTAATTTTTTTAACCCTAAACGTTCCGTAGTGGTCACTACGTGATGTATAGGTCTTTATCTGACATCCGAATGTCTGACTCGTTTAAGGTTGTCGAGCAAAACGCCCCGTAGTGACCACTACGGGGCGTATGGGTGACGGCGGGGTGTTGTAATATGGTTTTGGGGTGTACAGATAACCCCAACATAAAAAAATCATAAAAGATCAAACTCCTATTAAATAAAAGTTTTTACTCTGATATCAAACTTAAAAACATAAAATAGAAAAGTTTATATGCATATAGGCCTGTAAACGAACCGAACAGTTCATGAACTGTTCGTGAACTGTTCGGTAAGAAGTTCATTTATGTTCGTTTATTTAATAAATGAACGAACACGAACATAAATTTTGCGTTCGTTTAACTAAATGAACGAACATGAACACACCTTGTGTTCGTTTATTTATCTTCATGAACAGTTCGGTTATGTTCGTTTATTTACGTTCGTTTATTTGTGTTCGTTAGTGTTCGTTTATGTTCGTTAACTATGTAATGTTAGTTTTTGTTCGGTTAACTAACTAATTTACAAATGATATGTATTTACATTTAAGAGACTGGTTGTTGTGCACGTTTATACTTGTTCAATTGTGTTCGTTTATGTTTGTTCAATAGTGTTCATGTTCGTTTATGATTGTTCAATGGTGTTAAAAAAATGTTCATTTAAGTTTGTTCGTTTATTTTAGTTCGTTTGTGTTCATTTATGTTCATAAACAGTTCGTTTAATTTATTAATGAACGAACACAAATGATCACGAACATATTCATTTTCTTAATAAACGAATACGAACACAAAATTCATGTTCGTTAATGTGTTCGTGTTCGTGTTCGTGTTCGGTTAAGTTTAAATGAACGAACACGAACATGCATGTGTTCGTGTTCGTTCGGTTCGTTTACAGGCCTATATGCATATATTCTCTTCTGAAATCTTAGAAAAATCATGCAAAAGAATTTTTTTTTATTTTTTTACAGCTTTGTAATATTATTCGGATTATTTTTTTAAAAATATAAAAAAGGCCGACAAAATACTTTTAAAAATAAGTGTAAATTACGGTTTTTGACTCATGTGGTTCAAGCATTTTAACCATTTCAACCCAAAATATAATATTCTATCAATTCAGCCCCTATGATTTGAAAAACTAACAATCTTTCCCCAACCATAGTTAAGTTTTGGGCAAAACCGTTTTAATAGTTAAGTTTGAGAGGCCAAAAACGTTAATTGTATAAACCAAAGTGGCTGAATTAATATAGCATTTTATTTGGGTCAAGTTAAAACACTTAAAGCACGTGAATCAAAACGTAATTTACTAAGAATTAAGAATGAGGGTTTGTGTCTTGCACATCCCCTTACCCCTTGTGATTTTCGCTGATGCTATATTGCTATTTAGTTACACTTTTGCCCCTTCACCTTCACTCGATCTTTGGGCTTCAGGCCCAGTAACGTGAAAACTAGAGGCGGCCGGCGGAGCAATGGGAAATTGGGAATTGGAAAGGTGGGTAGAGGTGGGGGAAAAACCCGTAACCAGAACCGGTTGTTTTCAAACCGGTGGGTACGGGCGGTTCCGGATTCTCAAATAAATCAGAACCGGAAGCGAAAAAAAAGAACCGGTTCCACCTTTACCCGGCCAAACCCGAACCGAACCAGCCAAAACCTGAACTGGAACCGGCCAAAAAACGGTTAGCACTGGTAGAAACCCGGAATCGGTTGTTGACTTCCAAATGGACTATTTTGTTACTTATAACACATCTTAAGTTAAACTAAATTGATTTTTTTAAGAACAATCCATTTATGCCCGAATTAATTTTGCATAAAACTCATTCTGACCCGCACTCATCCTGACCCGTTAACCAACCTGACCATTTTGCTAGGCATATGATTATTAAGATAAAATATCACAGAGACCAATAACTCGAACGAGCGACTCGTAAGAACCGTTGGTATGTGAAAGAATAGTTCTAAAACGATTCATGGTTCATATATAATAGTTAAATTGCCATAAAACCTTATTAATATATAATTTTATTTTTATTTATATTGTTGGATTTTGTTAAATAGTTTAAATAGGTATAGAATATTGATTATTTTAAAAAAACTAATGTTTAATTAGGTTATGAATTAAGTTTCATTTAACCATGTAGTTAATATCTCAACTACTTTGACCAAACTTAAAGATATTCTAGCAAAGTGAATAATATATAAACAAAGCTCGTTAGTATCATGATGCCATCAATTTGTTCTCATGGTGTGGACCATGAGGTTGATGGTTTGTGTAATGCATAAAATCATTAATAGTTTCGACATAATCTTTAAAGAACTCGTGTTGGGTGACTGTAGGTGGCATATTTGTTCATAAAAATTATAAGGGTGGTTCGCTATGGTGCTATTTAGCATCCCATTGTGAGCAAAGAACACGTTTGTAGCACTAGTCATATCTATCTAACATCTTGTTCATATGACGAGGTACATCCATTAATACAGATTTTTACTCGACGAGAGGTGTGTATATTTTGATGATAATTCAAATGTTGAAAACGGGTGAATCTGATACGTGTCAAATTAAGGTATAGATGCTGGCGACAAGCATAGATAACCCTAACCATAACGTTGGATGTGACAAAAGGAGTTGGCATGGTGGAGAAACATGAAATCAAGGAAACAAACAACAAAGACAAAAAGTTCGTAGCATCAATATTCAATAGTATTGATCATATGATGGAGGGTATTGAGAGATCAACATATTTGATAATTGATGAAAATGTGAGAGCAAATGCACCGATGAATCGATTTAAAGAGGTAGAGAAAGGAAAAAAATTATCAACTCGAACTCTCTGTTTGAAGAGCTTGAGTACGAATTCTTTTCAAGTGAGGTCCGATATACAACTTGAATGAGCGATTCATATGTGAATTGATGAAAATGCAAAAAGAGTGAAAAAAACCTTTAATACTTCACAAAAATAATTATCATGAAAGAACTTTTTTAATAGTCTAATTTAATTTTAAATTGTTACTTTTTATTATTTATGTAATCAAAGTCCAGAATGCTTGTTATTATGACTGAAATATTTCGGTCATTTTTTCTATTTTATTTAAACTTTAGTCAACATCTAAGTTATTAAATAATCAATCTTAATGAGTACTTACTAGGATAACGTATAAATAGATGCTTTTAATTTGTAATGTTTGAACAACTTTTAATATTATAATACAATTTCTCTGCAGACATCGATATTGATTTATCATTTGTGAATTCTCAATTTACACAAGAATTAATTTTAATACGTTTATTAATTAAGTAAAAACCACTTATAATATCGTGACATCATAATATACACCAACAATAACTCAATGTTGTTTGTTGGCTTCACCGATCACCCAATGTCATTTCTAGTGGTGCTATCAATAGAACAAAATGAGTCTAATGATATATTTTTATTCAGAATAAACATGCATTAGCTAAATTGCATAACTTTTTTGTTCCATTATATAACTTTTTTTCTTTCAAATGTCACATTTTAAAATGCAATTTTTATTTATGTACTATATTGTTTAATATAATAAAATGGTTTTTACTAAATAAAAAGATAAAATATTATTCATGTGCTAATTTTTTTTCTTAACACCTCAAAACACTTATTTGTGCACTATATTTTAATACTGTAAAAAAATACAAATCTGATACAAAAGAATAAAATAAAAAAGTAAAATTTATATACTTTTAGACAAAAATTTTGTTTTTATTTGATTCTCTCAAGCATCCATGTTACTAATTGTTATCCTTTTAACTCGACACTTGGCTAGACAAAGAAAGCAAAATGTGACTTTTAGAGAGAGAGAGAGAAAAGGTATAGATACTTATTAGTTATTTACTACATTACACAATGGCATCATAAATTCATGATAAAACTTATATTTAATTTTAAAAATAACAAGGAAATATTGAGATGATAATGACGAAAAATTATGAGACACACGTTTGCCCCTCAGCTTTCCCCTCATATGGATTAGTTTCCATTTCTCACCTCACATTACTCATCTCCTTATTTGTCCTGATCCATTTTATTTTCTTGATTTTTTTAAAAATTATTTTTTGTAAAATTTTTAGGCACACACTCTCGTCTCATTTCTATCACTCTATCCAGATGTCATTGTCTTCTGTTCCCAAAAATCTTTTCAAATTTGTTGCTCATCTTCACTTGTTATCTATTTTGGGGTTTGCCCTCTCACTAGCTAGTAACAAAACACCAGTCTCCAAAAGGTTAGCTTTCTTAAATACCATTGATCATATATGCTTGTCATAAAGTTTTATAATTTCTATTTTAAATCACCATTATAAATATTGGGTATGCTGATTTCTAACTAGCTAGTTAATTAATTGCAGTTTCTTGAAGTTACATGCATGGATCATCGATCGTTTGATCGATGATCCATCTGCTGGTTAATAATTAACCGTTAATTATGATGAACTATGAATATTAAAAATATAAAATTGAAAACCAATGTGGGTTATGAATATAACAATCTAATTCTTGTACCTTTTATGCAAAATCAAGATCTTGTTGGAGTATTGAAGAGAAATGGAGGTCACAAATGTCACCGAGTATCAGGCTATTGCCAAGGCGAAGTTGCCGAAGATGGCTTATGACTACTATGCTTCTGGTGCTGAGGATCAGTGGACTCTTGAAGAGAACCGAAACGCTTTTTCAAGAATCTTGTAAGCTTTATTTGATAGCAGCCTTAAACGGGCACACATAGATCGCGAAAGTGTTAATTGTTTTGACGATGAAACCACAGGTTTAGGCCGCGCATTCTTATTGATGTGAGTAGATAGACATGACTACGACGATTTGGGGTTCAAGATATCGATGCCGATTATGGTTGCCCCAACAGCCTTTCAGAAGATGGCTCACCCTGATGGTAAGCATATGTATATATGTTGTTTTGTTATGTTGCTGAAATTTCTTTTTTATTTTTTTATATCACAAATATATTGGACTAACTTCAAACGAATTACAACGTACGAATCATGCTACATGATATATATAGGTTAATTAATATATATTTTATTTTACTAATTAATATTGTTTATTTTGTTCTCATTGAAGGTGAGTATGCAACAGCGAGAGCAACATCTGCAGCTGGAACTATTATGGTTCGTATTTTCAGTGTTTTATATGTTTGCCAATGACAAGAAAGTGGTCCTATTATTTTGCATCTAATTATTATTTTGAATGTAATTATTTTTTTCTATTAAATTTATATATCTGAATTTAGATAATTGAGTTTGGCTATTTCACTTTAAAGGGACATCTTTTTAAAGAGGTTCAATACTTCGATTACAATTAGTCTAAAGAATTACAATCCTGATATCAGTATACATCTGAAAAATACTCTGATTTTTAAAAATGATTTAACAACTTACTAAACCAAAATTGAGCTATACTACATGGGTTGGATTCATAAAACAAACATCTACTTTTTTTATTGAATTTGTAGTTTTTTGTACTATATTTTTAAATACAATACAAAAAACTAATAAATAAAATACAATACAAGAAACCATAATCCAATATCACAAAAAAATCCAGTATAAAAAATATGTGTATTGATGTTTTTAGGTAAAATCTTGCACTTTATTTTTAAAGACAAAATACACTTATATTTTGTTTAATATTCGTACTTTTTTTTCTTCTTTTTTTTGGAATGCATGTTTAGATGCATAGAAAAATAAAATACATTAGAAAAAACATAAATCTAATATTAAAACAAAGATGTAGCCTACAAATAATTATTTTTAAATAAAATCTTATTTTTATACATGAGACATTGAGACCTGATGAGTGATGACTTATGAGACTATATTTGGGCCGATCGAAACTTTCGGGCCTTTACTGAACTAGAGGTGTACAAAAAACCCGACCTGGAACCGGAACCGGTCATACCCGAACCGGTGGGTACGAACGGGTACGGTTTTTCAGACAAATTAAAACCGGAACCGGAACCGAAACGGAAAACCGGAACTGGTTCCACCTGAACCGGCCAAAACCCGAACCGGAACCGGCCAAAACCCGAACCGGAACCGGTCAAAAACCGGTTGGAACCGGTTAAAACCCGGAACTGGAACCGGAACCGGGTATTGACTTTGTTGACTGGAACTGGAACCGATTGGAACCGGAAACGATTCTGGAACCGGAACCGGGTCCAAAAAAACCCGAATTGTACACTATATAACTATACTGAACATTTGAGAAAGCAATTTATGTACGGGGCTTTACTGAAAAATTAATCGAAATTTTCGGTCTCAACTCTCAAGTCCTCAACTGAACAGTCTGAACCTACAGGCCCGGTTTGGGTCGGCCCAGGACTATTTGCCCAACTCTAATTTAAAATTTACAAAGCAAAAGTATGCATGTATGCAATGTTGCAAAAGTCGGCCTTCAAAACCGAAACTCACCGAGTACTCGTTCCAAGAAATTGTTCCGAAGCCGATTACTTCCTAAGTATTACCTAGTACTCCCCGAATACTCGCTCCAAGAAGTTGTTCTGACTTATGAGTGCCTAACGACTTTTGCAACCTTGCCTGTATGTGAGGCTAGCCATGTGCTATTGTGCTAATATTTTGTCCACTTTCTAGACCTTGTCCTCATGGGCTACGTCAAGTGTTGAGGAAGTTGCTTCTACAGGACCTGGAATCCGTTTCTTCCAACTCTATGTAAGCAAAACTATTATTTCAACTTGTTTTTTTTCTTTTTTTTTTTGTTTTGTTTCTTAATACACACATTTTATGAGTATGAGTCGGTATTGTCACACGCTAAAACCGATTCTATATAAGTAATGTTTTAACCAAGGGTTTATAATCCAATGATACTGATGTGTACATAGTATATTTTTCATAGTTGAGTGCTAAAATCGTATATTTAACAATGGTTTTGACTGTATTAAGAGTAGAAATGGCTGTTTGGCTTCGATTATAAATTGTTAATCCGGTTACTAGAAAAGATTGTTCGGTCAATTCGGTTAACCGGATGCTAATTGCTGGCTTTGGAAGTTGGTGAATTCAAAAATATTTCGTTAAGTAAATAGTATCAAATCTTGGTTCATATAAATAAAAAGTAATCATTTTAGTTTATTAGGCAAGAATTAGCGTGATAAAAGTTGCGTTTATATTAAAACAAAAGATATAAATGATGATCTTATTGTTGGTTTCGTTAAATTTAATTCAATCATTTATAGTTTTATACACATATAATCATAACCAAATAATAAAATTTTTTTTAAAAAAAATACGAAAACCATCAGCCAAAATGCCTTTAGCATAACGGTATCAAGGCTTTGAATAAGATTTATTTTTTGGAAAAATCACAAGAATAACCATTTTGACCAAATATTTAAACAAAATAACCATTTGACTTTTCAATCACCAAAATGTCCATGCCTTTACGGGCGCCGGCGCCCGTATACTTACGGGCGGCCGCCTATGTGAGACCCAATGGGTTTTCGCCATTTATCCTTAACGGGCGCCCACGCCCCTTAAATCTGACGAACGCCCTTTAAAAAATTAAGTTGTCACGGGCGTCGGGCCACCCTGACACCTTTGTCACGGGCGTCCGCCCCTAAAAAAAAAACTTCCGTTCAAATCACAGGCGCCCGGACCACCTACACAGTCGCCCGAACCGACCTTACAGGCGCCCGAACCTAATTACGGGCGTCCAAAAAAATTACACTTACGCTAAAAATATATGCCCGTCTTTATGGTCGGACGACTCTATGTAAAGTCGTTTAAAAAAATAAAAAAAAATAGAAAAAAATAAAAAAGTACAGGCGGGCGCTTGTAAAGTACGGGCGCCTGTAAGTACGGGCGGGCGCCTGTAAAGTACGGGCGCCTGTATAGTACAGGCAGGCGCCTGTAAAGTACGGACGCCTGTAAAGTACGGGCGACGCCTGTAAAGTACAGGCGGGCGCCTGTGACACGTTTACCGAGAAAAAAAAAGGCTTGGACGCCCGTAACTAGGTTCGGGCGCCTGTGTGGTCGGTTCGGGCACCTGTATAGATGGTCCGAGCGCCTGTGATTTGACCGAATAATATATATATTTTTTAGGGGCGAACGCCCGTGACAAAGGTGTCAGGGTGGGCCCGACGCATGTGACAACTTAATTTTTTTAACGGGCGTTCGTCTAAGGACAAATGGCGAAAACTCATTGGGTCTCATATAGGCGGCCGCCCGTAAGTATACGGGCGCCGGCGCCCGTAAAGACATGGACATTTTGGTGATGGAAAAGTCAAATGGTTATTTTGTTTAAACTTTTGGTCAAAATGGCTATTTTTGTCATTTTCCTTATTTTTTTCATAAAGTCTCGGCTTTCTTAATTTTGGCTAATTTATGATTTGGTTAGTAACTTTTTTTCATCACTCCTGAATCACAAATTAACGTTGTTGAGCCTGTTATCATCATATAAGGTATACAAGGACAGAAATGTGGTAGCTCAGCTTGTTCGAAGAGCCGAAAGGGCCGGTTTCAAGGCTATCGCTCTTACAGTCGATACACCCATACTCGGACGCCGAGAAGCCGACATCAAGAACAGGTTTACGTTACCACCATTCTTGACATTGAAGAACTTTGAGGGTTTGAACCTTGGCAAGATGGATGAAGTAAGACTCAATCAAAACAACAAATATTCAAGATTCACAAGTCTAAGAATCTTTTCTAATTGGTACCTTTGCAATGCAGGCTAATGATTCTGGGCTAGCTTCTTATGTTGCTGGTCAGATTGACCGCACCCTGAGCTGGAAGGTATAGTTTTGCAAATGGTTTGTTTTCATGGCTCGGTTAATAACATTGTGGCTCGATCGCTTGCAGGACGTGCAATGGCTACAGACGATTACCACAATGCAATCCTGGTGAAGGGTGTAATCACTGCTGAGGACAGTAAGAACGCTTGGTTTTCATTCTGTTAATTACTGGTTTATTTTTCAGTCTTGTTAAACTTACGGTTAGAATGCTGATCAATCTACAGCAAGGTTGGCTATTCAAGCTGGAGCCGCGGGTATTATCGTCTCGAATCATGGTGCCCGCCAGCTCGATTATGTTCCGCTACGATCAGTGCTTTAGAAGAGGTTGTGAAAGCGGCTCAAGGGCGTGTACCGTGTTTTTGGATGGTGGTGTTCGCCGTGGAACCGATGTTTTCAAGGCACTGGCTCTTGGAGCTGCTGGCATATTTGTAAGTAAACATATCAAGTATTGATTTTTTATTTTTGAACAGTGGCGGAGCTTGAAAAACATGTCCGAGGAGGCCGAAAGTCATGGACCAAAATTTTTTTTTCTTATCGCTATGTTTTAGGCTAAAAAATCGGGTCGGCAAGTGGTAATTCAGATAGGGTCAAACAACTTAATCTCAAGTAAATAAGTAATGTTTAATAGTTAAAGCTCATTTTAATTTTTAAGGCTCAAAACAAACTTTAAACACAAGATCGGCTAAAGAATGAGATAATAACTGACATTGCAAATTCTTAAAGGTAATGTTATAATTTACAATATTAGTTCAACTTATTTTTTTAAATCCAAGGGAGCCTAATAAATTTTAAAAAGAAAAAACCGATGTGGCCGGACTTTTAAACCTAAAAAGTTTTCCGACCGAAACTAGTATATCGACGCATCTGACCAAAAAACGGCAGGGGCTGGGGCACCCCGGGCCCTTAAAACATCCGCCCTGTTCTTGAATCTTATGTATGCCTGACAAAATGAGCGGGTGGGTTGGGTAACGGGTCAGGATGAGTGCGAGTTATGATGAGTTTTAAGCAAAATTAGTTTGGGTCTAAATGGGTTGTTTAAAAACATCAACTTACTTCAAGTTAAAATGAGTTATAATAAAACAAATATTTTATTTTAGTAATTTTTCATGATTTTCTCAACAAACTTATTATTTATCATTCTTACCTATTTGAATAAATTATATTCACATAAATCTTAAGTTACTCATCCTGATATGCATTGTCTTAAGGTGGTATTCGTCTCAACCTATTTAATGTCATATTGCTACCATTTCAGGCCAAAGTACAGTAATTGTTTATCAACATCTACCTATTCATCTTGTTATGGGTCAAGATTGTCATATTTAATCTTATGCGATGTTATGTAAATTTCAGATCGGAAGACCTGTCGTGTTTTCATTGCTGCTGAAGGCGAAGCTGGAGTGAGAAAAGTACTCCAGATGCTACGTGACGAATTTGAGCTAACCATGGCGCTAAGTGGTTGCACCTCACTCAAAGAGATTACTCGTGACCATATTGTGACCGAGTGGGACGCTCCCAGGCTCGTCCTGCACCTCGATTATGAACAAAAACATTATATAGTCGCAAGGAACTCGTCTTTATTGTCAAAATATAAGGTATACACTCGTGTTACGAATGCAAAACTCATCATGTTTCCTTGTATAATGTTCGTTTCTGGATGATAAACTTTATGGACGATGTATAATTCATAAATGTTCATTTGCTTTTCTTACGTATATATTATATATATCGGTCGATTAAATCTATCTATTCTAATAAATCAAGGTTTTTAAGGACACATGGTGTGATTCTAGAGCTTCTTATCTTTGATTTCCTGCCTCTCTTTCATATTAAATACACCTCATATAAATAATAATATTTAAATATATAATACTTTGTTTTACATTTTTAACTACGAAACATATTTTATAATACATAAAAAATATATTAATATAAAAAAACATTTTGAATATCCAACTTTTATAAAATACACAATTTTTAAAAATACTATTTTAAAAAAAAACAATCTTTGAAAAAGTTATTGTTTAAAGAAATAATATAATTATTTTATTACTTAATTTATTAAGTTATACAAAATTTTAGCCATATTTTATATTAAAAAAATCTATATTACCTAAATTTTCATTAATGATTTTTATTATATTTTTGTCATTCAGCTCGTGTAATACACAAGATGTTAACCTAGTGTAGATAATAAAGTAAAGTAAAGAACCAAGGACTTCTAGCTTAATGGTTTACCCCCTTGACTTTCCTATGGGAGGTCTTGGGTTCGAATCCGGGCTGAAGCATATTTGCTGAAGCAAGGTCAGGGGTTTACCCAGTTGTGGGGTTCTCTAGGGTGGGCTCGGGCATGCGCCCAGAGCGTCAAATCCGAGGGGACGGTTGAAATCCCTTCTTCTGGGTGTCGTTGTACAAGCCGTTCAAAAAAAAGATAATATAAGTAAAGCAGCAATTGATTGTATATATTATCCATGATTTAATTGTTTCTGAAATGAAATTCGTTAATTTATCAATAACAATTAAAATTAAAATTTAAAAATTCTAAATTTTACTAAATTAAAGAAGTTTAAAACACATTAATTAAAAATAATAATAAGTATGGAAACATTGTAAATATCATGATTATAATATAATCAATAAAATAAACTAATGGTTTCAATCAATTAGTCACTAAAATTTTTTTCCGAAAAAAATACATTAATAAATGAATTACGAGTATAATGAAAGTAAATGACAAAATTATAATTTAAATTATGGTTGACACTTGTCATTTGTCCTATGTAGCCATGCTTGTCTTTATAGTGATATCTATCTTTCTATATTCTATATATCTATATCTATACTTTATAATAAAGGAAAATTTTTTGCCTACGTGTCATCACCACATCAACTCTCTCCCTAA